>QYAH01000274.1:23858-55560 GCA_003988945.1 Chaetoscypha palmicola | reverse complement strand
CCCCCCCCCCCCCCCCCCCTCTCCAACCCATCCAACCCATCCAAACCCCAATCCATCCCAAGTTCCCAACCGCACAATCTCTACATATTATCCCCCCCACGCATGAGCTAACAACCCTTGACAAGGGGATGAACTATACCGTGTATATACCTCAATATAACATACACCAGCGTGCTTACTGAATAATGTAGTTAATAATAGGTAATGGGACTTGGGACTTAGGAGAATCGGTAGCTGTTTATGGATGATGAGTTGATATATATATATATATATATATACTTTAACATACATATATATATATATATATATATACATTAACATATATTCAGATCTGAATCTAGGGAAGGAGGATGGGAGATAGATGGATAGATAGATAGATAGTGATACGGAGATAGATGTATATATATAACCTCACTATGCAACTCATTTCCCTTTCCCTTCCCACTTTCTACTTTCCATCCCACTCCTCCACCTCCAACCCGCTCAGAACCTCTACCAAGAACTACCAATCATTCTTATACATAGCCAGACGCAATTATCTCCTATCCAACCCCGCTACTACCACCAGCACTAACACCAGTGCCAAAGGAATCTCATCCAGCAGCATCCTGGACAGCTCTATCAAACATCAGGAACAAATTTCTCCATGAACCAGATCGGATATTGACATACCTTCTCAACGTCGATTTACCCAGATCATTATCATTATCATTGCCCATTCCACCTCTCCCTGACTCGTATCATGTCGTCGCGACCCAATTCATCTCGGCTGAAGAGGCAGGCGTATATACCATACAACAACCCCTGGTCATCGCGCAGAACCAAGGCGCCATAATCACCAACCCATCATAAGCAAGTCACGATCTAGATATATCCTCCATGAGACTCTACATCAGCGCCCTTCATCTCCCCATGCGACCTTTCAATCCAGAGCAAGCCAGTGATCAAGACAGCCATGGAAACTCCCTGCCATGACCGATTGCATATTCATAACCCAATCCCACATGCATAAATATCACACCGTAACATGCATACTCATATGCTCAACCGCATCCTGAATACTCTTCATCCAGCGATGATTCAAACAATACGGACACTTGATGGGCTGTTCGCCCACCTGTCTCAACGCCTTCGATCCGCGCTCCTGCACCACAGGCGTGACCACCCCAGCTGCCGTATGCAGCGTAAACGGATGCGAACTCTGCTGCTGCTGGGAATGTTGCAACGGTGGAGAAACCACAGGCTGGGTGTTCGTGTTTCCGTTGAGGTTGTGGTTTGACAACCCGTTGGTAGGAAGTGTGTTAGAGGAGGAATTCAGATCGCCGAATAACTGCTGGGTGGCAGTTTCAGTCGCGGATTCGTTCTCGCCAATGCCATCCAGCGAGCCATGGTGTGAAGAGTCCTGAGCTTGTTGTCCAGCGCCGGATTGGGCTTCGCTGCCGTCTCCAGAGCGTTTCTTCAGGATCTCGGTTTTGGCGCGGCGACATTGCTGGAGATGGACTTCGGCGCCTACTTCACGTAGTAAACACTCGCGGATTTCCATGGGGGTGGTTTCTTTCTGGATGTCCATGAGACGCGGTAACATATCCATGAGAAACGGCAGACGGGAGGCGCTGTTCCGCTGGACTTTGGGGAGGACGGCGATGGCGCCGTTGACATCTCTTCCGCCTTCGACAGGACCCAGCACGCGCGCACCGCCCATGATGTTTCCCTCGCCGTCTTGTCTGATTTCAACTTGTTGCTGTCCATTCCCATTAATGCCACCCATCCCCATCAAATTTCCCATGCCCATTCCGTTCCCCATCCCTCCCATGCCCGCCATCATCCCGCCATTATGCCCCATCAATCCCCCTCCGCCGGTCATATTCGCAGTCTGGGCCATGCCTCCATTCCCAGCATTCATCTGCGGCGAAATCTCCAGGCCGTTGAGGCACGTATGTCTATCCTTGAGCACCGTGACGCGTGCGAGGGGCTCGCGGCCATTCTTGCGCTCCCAATTACAGCGGATGACGAAGGGGCAGTTGGCGTCGCGTTTGCAACCTACGCGCACGCGACCGGTGTCGGATTTTAGGATGCGTGGCTCGAAATGTGCTTCGATAGCCCAGGCGTGGAGAGCTTCTTTGAAGGCTTTGAGGGTGGGGAATTCTTGTCGGAGATGGAGGGGTGGCATGGTTGGGTTTGCGCCTGTTGTGCTGGCACGGTGTGGGATCGTGAACTGCGATGGTTGCTATGTTGGCGTCTATGGTGGTGATAGGTGATAGATATTCTTCTGTCGTGGTCTCTGAATCTGCGGTTTCCCTCTGTCTATATCTCGTCCTCGTCTTGCCGCAATCCAACCCAACCCAACGAACGCACCGTCAACAAGACACAACCACCCGCCCGTCTGTCTCGCGACTTCACGACGACGGTCACCCACCTCTCGATCCCCAAGAGATCTCACCTCTCCTCAGCGCTCTCCGAACGATGTCGTCTCTTAGCGCCCTCGTGCACCAAGAAATTGTGGACAATTCACACGTCGATCTAGCGGGCGGGTCCAGTCTGCCTGCCTGCCTTCGTGTTTTTTCGCGACGAACGGGTACGAGCGATGGTTCTTTTTGTGGTTGTTGGAAGGGTAAGGACGAGAAGATGGAGGGTAGCGAGGATGGCGGAGGATGGCAAGAGGTGGTGGTATTCGGGTAAGTTTGTGGCTGCAAAGATGTGGCACGGACGGTGGAGCGTGGCCTTACAGATGGCCTCACTCGCTCATTGCGGATGCGAGGCTCTATTTTTGGGGCATCAAGAAGAGGACAGGGAGGGACAGGGGTTTAATTATAGAGATTGACAAATGAGGGACGAGGACGGGATCATGAAGAAGTACCTAGGTACACGTACACGTACGTACAAGAACAAGTACAAGTACCTCTTCTCTATACAAACCTTGGGAGGGAGAATGGATAAGAAGGTACGGTGCGACTTCACAAATGCACACAAGTATCACATCACACGAGTATCACACGAGATGGAGGAGAGATAGAGAGATCTAGAGCATTTTTCGAGCCTCTTGCCATTTGCTTTGCTTTGCTTTGCCTTGCCGTGCTTTTCAATCGCCTGCTCACCAACACCTTCGCCCACCACCATCAACGCGTATCTCATCTCATCTCATAACTTGCTTGCTCGCCTTGCCTTGCCTCCTTGCCTGCCTGCCTGCCTTCGCTCGCTCAGTTCGAAATCTACCACCTGCACCTGCCGTATTCATCCTTCCTTCCCATTCCTTCCTTCCTCGCGCACAACATGATAACTCATCACGATCCATTTATTTCATCCGTTCCATACCACTCGATCCGATCCGATCCGTTCCGAACCCATCCTTCGAATCCTTCCGCAGCACGCAAGCAAGCACAACCGAATTCCGCACCAAACAAATGAAAATCCATGGTATGTCCGCTCATCGTTTAACAATCAAAAATATGCAGCCCATCCATCAGTACGTCGTGGCAGAAAATGGTAGATCGAAGAAAAGTAACAAAAGCCAAAAAACGACTTTCAAGCCCTTCAACCGGAAACGCCAATAGCCCGCCTATGTTCTTGCAGTCCTCCATGTAGAAAATTTCGTTCCGCTAACATAATGTGGGTTGAAAAAATGGGAGTCCGCTCCAAATGGGACTCGAATGAGTGTAGTTTTCGCCGGCCAAGATCTTTGAAAAATGATAATGAGCTCAGCTATTACCTCTCGAAAAGGTCTGTACATCTGAAAGAGCAGATTAAGAATGAGTAATTTGTATGAAGATGAAGAGTAGTTGTCTTCAATTTTTTTCTTGCGGTGTACGTCGTTGCCAGCCAATTCTATTCCGCGCACGTCGACTCAAGGTAGTTCGGATCGACTGCCTGCAGTAATTCCATGCTCATAGATCGGGTTGAGAAGTAGGTGATTGTATGTACGAAAATCACCTATCCGCCTGCTCAATTGTATTCCACATATATGATGAGCTTATCATTTCGCTGGAGGGCAATATCCAGATCGTTGTTGCTTATCAGATTTGGTCTATCTCCACTTGCCTCATCCTTATAGAATAATGCAATCTCCTCTCCTTGTGGGATCTTTAGTCGATCCCGAATCTTCTCGTACAGCTGTGGATATGAAATGTCCGTGGGTACTCGAATGGCAATAAGGTCGTCCCCAAAGTAAATCTTGACCTTCATTGCAGATGGAGGTTGCCCGCCGTTGAGACCAGGTGAAAGTGATTGATTGGATGGTTGAGAAAGGGAGGAGACTTGGTGTCCTTGCGCTTGACCACCGCCATTGGCAGATAGGGAGGGTTGATTTCGTTGATGTGGAGATGCTCTGGCTGGTGCCGCTGTGAGTCCTGAATATCCTGCGCCATTCAAGTTTCCCCGTGACGATTGCCGTGAGGCGTTGTTCGAGGGCGAGTCGTTTGAAGACTGTTGTGATCCTGCTGACAATCGATACTCGTCGTTGGCGCCATTGGGGTCAATCTCGTAATCTCCTTCGCGTGGCGCAAAGAATTGTTTGACTAGAGTACACCTAGAGATATAAGGAGGTTGGGTTAGGAGGTTCTTGACGTATGCATCCAGATTATGTTGTCGGCCTTCCGTAATCGCGTCTGTAACATAATTGACCGGTCCTGGCATGTATGGCAATGTCCTCTTCTGTGTACCTGTGTTCCCAGCCTCATCGGGAAATTCCGTCAATAGAGCAATCTGGAAATCGTAGAAATCTTCATAATAACGTGAAAGTTCCCAACGCCGGCCATCCTCCAACGCCGCCTCAATCGTGAACCAATATTTATCTTCCGCGAAGCAGTATCGAGGTATCTGCGCTGATATTGGGGCGTATAATTGAGATGTGGATTTCGCGGCGGCGTAAGGACTCTGTTGTGGTTGTTTGCCTGGTTGCGCAGGTCGAGCTTGTTGTGATTGTCTACTTTGCTGTGGCGCCTAGGATTCTGTTAGCAAGTCATCATTTCACATTACAATCATCATGCTTACATAGCCTTGTCCATTCTGCTGACTCTGCCGGCTATTTTGTTGCTGAAGACTCATGCGGTCCATACTCTGTTCCAACCCCTGCTGTTGCTGCTGCTGCTGTTGAGAATTAGGTACCTCGAACTTTCCAAGCGTGATACTACTGTTCTTGTAGTCGGCGGCCATTTTCTTCCATTCTTCAACCTTTGGCACCCCTGCCCTTTGTACCGCTTCCTGCGCATCTGGAACTGCCTGACCGGATGTCATATCTCGAATCTCGATGAATGACACGGGAATTAATCCAGGACCACCGAGTCTTCCAATCGGCTTCGCAACGAACCATTCAGGATTGGACTGCGCGATGACAATAATGGCTTCTCCAGCTTTGGCATCGAGCTCGTCCGGTCTTTCCGCAGCGAAATCGTACATCACGATCCCGTATACCATGGCGCCCGTGCTTTTTGGACTTCCTTTCGAGCCTCGCTGAGAATCTGGGCCGATTAAGGTGCCCGACCCGGATGTATCAGAGTATCCGGAATCATGATCAGGCACCCGCACGGCCTGTGGCGAAGTATCTGATTGTCCGCTATCCCTCTCCGTCTTTCCCAATGCCTGGAAGAAAGCGACCGGTACTAATCCTCGGGCGTCTGGCAATGCCGGATTGCATGCTTCGTACCAATCTGTGTCATTTTCTCGACCGATAACGTGGAAAAAATCGCCCCTGGAAAAGCCCAACTCCTGTTGCGACTGCGCCTCGTAGTCGTAAAGCGCGCGGATTACCTAGAGGTGTTGTCAGCTCGAGATTCTGCGCGAGGACTCGTCGATGCAGACATACCTTTTTCGGAGGGACGATGGAGATGGCTTGTTTGGGAGCGATTGAGATATGTTGGGCCTTATTGTCCTTCTCCCCTTTTATGCTTCGTCTGAGCGCCTGCGATGATAACATGGTCAGTATAGATTGGCTTCAGGCGACCCCTCCTTTCTCGCGGACAGCACCACGAACCTTCATGATGTGACAAGTCCTTCTACTTCACGACGCGACGCTCCTGGTTGGGTTGGCAGAGATTTTGGCACCCTCCGAGGCTAAGTTGTTGGTGTATTAGTGAAAATGTGATCGACGGCGACGGCGGGCGGAGGAGGTAGGGTTAGTCGGGTGTTCTTGGCAAGATCAAGCGACGCAGTTATCGAGGCTGAGGATTGCGACGGGAAGGAGGGGAGGCTGGGGGGGGAAGAGGGTGACGATGCGACGAAGCGACGATGCGATGATGCGATGATGCGACGATGCGACGAAGCGACGACGATGCGTAGTACGAAGTACGAAGTAAGATGTTTTTCTTTTCGTCGTTCGAGTGGATGTGAGGTGGGAGGTGGAGGTTTGCATATACTCCGTAGGTGCGCGCGCAAGGTGGGAATGGAACGCTTTGAAGTGGAGAAAAAGCACTTGGATGTGTGGGTGACGGGTGTCGCTACTTTCCTCAGAATTGACGCCGCTCGAACGGCGGCACGGGAGGTTCAAGGTCTTTGTGCGACGGGGATGTGACGGCGGAGGCGAATAGGAGGGAGCTACTTCAGTAGGTATGGTATGGGCAGAGGGGAGAGGGCTCGAGGGCTCTTTGTTCGTCGATGATATAACTCGTTCTTCGCACAATACCATACAGATTGCGATGCGTTTACGCTGAGAAGAAGAGAGTTTTGAAATCTCTCTACCGTACGTAGTGTATTGTGATTGTGATTCAGGGGGCTGGCGATGCATCAGAGGAAGGCATCAGAGCAGGATTCATACCGAGTAGGTAGACGCAGCCTCTCCCAGTCTCTGTCACTCTGTCACTCTCTCTTTACGGAGTATTCTCAGTCACTTACTTCGAAGTAGGATCCAGCCCAGCTCTGCTGTACTGTGAATAATGCGCGAAACAGTGTGATCTACTAAACACTGCTTTGACTGCTTCCAGGCCATCCAGATCTTTGGGCACACTAGAATCCCTGCTCTATGGATGGATCCATGGATTGTATTATCGTTTACCTAGGTACGGAGCATGACTGTTCTACATCCGGCCGTTATCTTTTATCGATAGGTGCGGTGCTTAACTACTTGGTATACAATTACCGTTCATGCCCGAACCGATGACAATAACCACATCTATGTGATACTCGATCAATGTCCACATTCATTTGATATTGTTACTCGCAAACATCATCATTATGATTCAGATGATTAAACAGGATTCACGGATTTACCACTAAACAAGTTGGTAATTCACGGACGGGGAGTACTCCGTACAGCACCCGCCCGCATAATCCTCTACCCCTCGGTCTGTGTGTACCGAACGCCATTCTCTCGCCCTATCGTAGCGAGTGTCTTTGACACTCAACCTACGTAGTACTGTACGGTACTTGGGGAGGAGACACTTTTTTCCCATCGGCGTCACAACGCGCCTCACTAGACATCATCATGCTGCCACTCGATGCACGCTACATCACAGTATCGAGATTTATTCCGATCCGGTGAACTAAGGTAAGGAGAAAAGGAGGTATTTCTCAACCGTCAACACTGCTCGACAGCTCCCGGGGAATTGGGCAGTGGTGGGGGTACTTAGGTACCTAGCCGGCGACCAGACAGAACCAAGATATCATTATGTAAGTAAATTCCCGGCTCTGTCTGTCACTACCACGCGCTATGCAGACCTACTGCACCCAAATCTGCAACTGCTCTGCAGGTCCCTTTCCAAAGCCACTGGCTCCATCCCGCTCTCTTCTGTTCTCGTCTCCTCTCCAGACAAACACTCGACTTGCCGCCAAAGCACCATCGAGCGGCTGTACCACGTCGCTCTGGCCATTTCATAGGCTCAAAAGGAGATCTCTAGATTCCGACCAACACAAGCCAGACACCACCATATCCAAAGAAAGCATGGTGATTTGATGGTACAGGAATGTATTTCTTAAAGACCCAGATGTGATCGTGGCAGCTATTCGCCACTGCTAGACCAATACAGTTCTCAGGAGGCAGCATAAAGGAAGGCTGATGGCGCAGTATGCATTGCATCTGGTGTGCTCCTACTCACGCGACAATAACGCGACGCGGCCACACACGAGAAGATGCTCGTATCCTTCCATCCATTATTCATGGGCGAAGAATTGAGGCGCCGAACTTGGAGCGTATAGAGTAATCTAGATTTCTAAAGACTCAGAAACATCTCAGGACATGCTACTACGTCAAGTCGCACCACGACAATTTACTCGAGGAGGATCTTAATATCGATCTTAACATCGCATCCCTATCACAGCCAGCTTCACCAAGCAACCAGAAACCTACCAGTACTAATAGATCCTCTCCTGGATCCATACCATGCTGCTTTACACCTCCCTTTTCTCTCTCGGGGTCCTCTCCATACCAAGACTCACCATCACATCACATCGACGACATACTTCTAAATGAACAGGACTCCCGCAGATGCGTGCACTGGAATCAAGAGCACCAAACAAGCAACCCCTCATCGCAGATAAATTGCCCTTCCATCCCAGCGATCAAATACCGCACCGTGCATATCACGACATGAACCAGTACTCTATCTATCCGGACCCATCCCACGCTGGAAAAACATGTTCGTGGTTTATGCGTTCGGAAGCAGAAGCAGAAGCAGCGCCGCGGGTGCTCCCATGAAACAGTCCCCAGGTCGCGGTCCTGAGAGAAATACAAATACAAATACAAATACAAATAAAATACCTAGGTAGGGTGATATGCGCGATTGCTATCCATTTACTGTACTCTTCACACAGTCCTCCGTACCATAGCTAGAATCTAGAATAGCACTTCCTCAACCATCCTCTCCTCCCAACCCACAGTCCAGCAACACAATCAACCATCCTCATCCCTCTCCACGCAATCACACTCTCAATCCATCCCCCTCCCCAAAATCAATTCACCCTTCCAACACCCTCGGCCATTCCCCGCGCCCGATAAGCAATCCCACACAGGCATGTCACAGCCATCCCATCCCATCCCATCCTGTCCGAGGTATTCTGTAACAACCTACCTCATGCACGCGGATCGAAGAGGTCCCGAACTTTCCCAGAAATTCTAGGGATCGCTTTCAACTACCACGACGAAGAACGAGATCCCGATGTACTGTACAGTACGTAGATGCGTAGAGGATAGGATATCAGTGCCATACTAGTATACTAGTTAGTATAAAGCATCTTCTCACGCTATCTCGCAAGCAATTCAGCGCGGGGACATGAAAGATATTCGAAACATGCTCCTTGCACCTCGACTGTTTTCCCGCTCCGAGGTTTATATCGTGCTCCAGCTATCTATCTAGCTTGCTTGTTTTCTATGAGTTTGCGAAGGCAGGAAATGGGAGGAAAAGGGAGGATGGTGGTTGTGTTGGGTGATTGTTATCGATGGGAAGATCTAGAGAAGGGAGGGAGGGAGGGAGGGAGGCTGGGGTAGACTGGGGTAGACTACACATGCTAGCGTAATGACTTTCTGGTATATAGTAATATACTAGCTTAATCCTTATCTCTATTCCCAGATCGTGATTCCTGAATTTATTATTTACGGGTGGTTAAATGTGTACACGTACTATACTGTACAATTACCTCCCCTTCTCCTATCCCTTCTCCTATCCATTCTCTCCCCCCATCTTCGCCGCCCCAACATCACCACCATCCCATCACCCCAAAACCACAACAACCAAAATCTTCTCTTCAACCCCCAACAACCCCCAACAACCCCCAACAACTCCCAACACCCAACAGTACACACCGACGACCCAGCCGCTGAAATTTCCTTATCGGTCGATATATAACCAATTGATCCGTATCTAGTACTACCAACGTGAGGTATATAGACATCCTCACTCATCGTAACGCATGCGTCAGAGACATGGCACGATACTAGGTACAGAGTCCGTGATTCCGACTGTGGGAGAGATGAGGGCAGGCAGGGGTGGGATTACTGTTGGGAGATCGTATAGCAGGAGGTGAGATTGTGAGGGAAGTATAGAAGATGAATAGCTTAGCAAGCGTCGGAGATCGTATATCAATGCTGCTGAAAGCACGAGTGGAGAATGGTCATGGGATGAGAGAGCTGGCGGGTTGCTCCGTGGGTTAGGAATGTGTGATGTGGAATGACTCGGAAAGTAAAGCTGGCTTGTAGATGGAAAGAGAGAAGTCTTTTTGTCAGATACATATCTAGGAGTGATATATGCATTCCCCACCTCACCCCGCTTATACTAGCTAGCTATCCCACCAGCGAGTTATATATCACCGATATAGAAACGATCAAACTTTTGCCTGCCCGCCTGCCTGCCAAACCACTTCCTTTTTCAAATTGGTAAGATTCCATGCCAGCCTACCGACCTAAACGCCAGGGTGCCAGCTAAGAGGGTGGCTATCCAAATTCACATTGACATATATACGAGAAGGACCTAGGTAGGACCAGAATCAAGAAGTCATAACCAACGCCAAGAGAGCCATGCGGCAGTATAATCCATATCTCATCTAGGACTCATTAGCTTACTTGCTCAAAGGAGATGTAATGGTACAAGGTGTGAGGAAGAAGAGTAACGGAGGGCTTACCTGTCTAAAATACGCCGCCCTCTGATCATAATCCACCTCCTCCGCAATCTCATTATTCCTCGGCAACGGATGCATAACAATCATATGCGCCTTCGCACTCCTCAAAGTCTCATTGCTAACCACAAGACTATCCTTCAGCCGCTCATACTCGTCCAGATTCTCAAATCGCTCCTTCTGCACGCGCGTGCAATACAAGACGTCGCTGCGGGCCACGATCTCGGAGGTCAACTCCGTGGACACGGTGAGAAGCTGGCCGGGCTTGGACTTGATGAGCTCGAGGATGTCGGAGGGGAGGGAGAGGGCGCTGGGGGAGACGAGTTGGATGGTTACGTCGTAGTGCTGCAGGAGCTTTACGAGGGAGTGAACTGTGCGGCCGTAGCGGAGGTCGCCAGTGAATGTGATTGTCAAGCCTGTGACTGTTCCGAGTTCTTCGCGGATGGTGAAGAGGTCGAGGAAGGCTTGGGTGGGGTGTTCTTTGCTTCCGTTTCCGCCGTTGATGATTGGGACTGGGGAGAATTTGGCAGCGGTGTCGGCGCTGCTTTCTTCGGGGTGACGGAGGACAATTGCGTCTCCGTAGCATCCGAGAGTGCGGATGGTGTCGGCGAGAGATTCGCCTTTTTGAGTGCTTGAGTGCTGAGTTGCGATTGCTACTGTGCGACCGCCGAGTCTTTGCATGGCGGCGTCGAAGGAAGCAGAAGTACGAGTAGATGGCTCGAAGAACATTGTGCAGAGGAGTTTGCCTTTGAGAATATCCAGAACACCCTCTCTCTGAACTCCTAATCGCATTTCCTGTGCGACGGTGAAGAGGAGGTGGAGATCGCGACGAGCGAATTGGTTGACTGATAAGACGTGCTGGTTCTTAAATGGAGATTGTCCCAATAATTGCTGTAAAGATGGTGTAACGGTTGGTTGAGGATATAGGGGTGGTCCAAATTCTCCACCATTTCCAATGCTTCTCTGTTGCGATTGAGATGAAGCTCCATCAAGGAATCGTGATCGATGAGCGGGGCTGAAAGCTGCAGATCCGGGATTGGCTTTCATCATTGGAGACATTGGCGTGTTGTTTATGATGGGTTTGTAGCTTGTCTGAGCATCGATGTTGCTGATAGCGAGCTCGAAACGTCTGGCGATTGCCTCGATGAGAATCTTTGCGTTCTTGACGTTGGTCACCAGAGGTGTTTGGTAGTCAACAGCCATTCTTCGGGTTTGGTAACCCTTGCTCATGTAACTTGCAGGTCTTCGGTAACGATTGCTGGAGGGCAAATTGATGTACAGATCAATCATGTTGTTGGCCAGATGCTGTGTCAAAGAGTACTCGGATTTCTGGTCATCCTCATCCTTGCCCAAAATCTCTAGATAGGAGACTGGAACGTCGTTGCTCTGAAGGAAATCAGCAGTACCGGAGGTAGCAAAGATCTTATATCCAAGTTTCGCGAGCTTAGCGACTGAAGGTAACATCTCTTTCTTTTCTTTGTAAGAACCAATAGAGAATAGGACGTTACGCTTTGGTAGTTTGAAACCCGTAGAGATGAGTGCTTTGATGTAAGCCTCATATTTATCGGCACCAAAGCAAGCGACTTCTCCAGTCGAAGCCATCTCAACACCGAGAACAGGATCGGCACCAGATAGTCGAGAGAAACTGAATTGTGGAACCTTAACACCAACACAATTTTCTGGCAGGTCGGTTGGAGGATACTCGATGAAAGGAACACCCATGATGGCTTTGGTTGCCATTTCAATTAGATCAACACCCATAACCTTGGAGATGAACGGGAAAGACCGAGAAGCTCGAACATTACATTCGATGACCTTGATATCATTGTCCTTGGCAATGAATTGAATGTTGTAAGGACCGGTGATATTGAGTGCATCACCAATTTTGCGAGTTGCTTCTTCGATCCGTTTGATGGTCGTAGCTTCGAGATCTTGTGGCGGGAGAATAAGAGTTGCATCTCCAGAGTGGACACCAGCGTTCTCAACATGTTCGGAAATGAAATGTCCGACCATCTTTCCATCTTTCGCGACTGCATCCATTTCAATCTCCTTTGCGTTCTCAATGTACTTGGTAATGACCACTGGGTGCTCACGAGACACCTCTGCAGCTTGTGCTAGGTAGGCTTCGAGGTCTGCTTCTGAATAGACGGTATTCATGGCAGCACCAGAGAGGACGTATGATGGTCTGACCAAGACAGGATAGGAGACTGCATTGCAGAAATCCTTTGCCTCTTCGAAACTAGTAAGCTCTTTCCAAGTAGGTTGATCAACACCAATTCTATCAAGCATACGAGAAAACTTGTAGCGATTCTCAGCATTGTCAATCATTTCAGGTGAGGTTCCAAGGATCTTGACATTGAGACGGTGCAGGGGTAGAGCGATGTTGTTGGGTGTTTGACCTCCCATCGCGATAAGGACGCCGCTTGAAGACTCAAGTTGGTAGATATCGAGCACCGTTTCGATATTGATATTCTCAAAGTAAAGTCTATCGGCTTCGTCGTAGTCTGTGCTCACGGTCTCAGGATTGTAATTCACCATTACAGTTTTGAAACCGGTCTCGCGAAGTGTTCTGATGGCTCTGACAGAACACCAATCGAATTCGACTGATGATCCGATGCGGTAAACACCCGAGCCCAACACCATGACACCGTGATCATTGAAAGAAATATCGCTCTCAGATCCATTGTAAGTGAGATATAAATAGTTGGTGAAAGATGGGAACTCAGCAGCGACCGTGTCGATTTGCTTGACCACTGGGATAATGCCAGCCTCGACTCTCATACGTCGAACAGCCAATTCATTGGAACCCCAGAACTTAGCCAACTGGCGATCGCAAAAGCCAAGCTGCTTTGCTTGACGGAAGAGATTGTGGGTGATTGTGCTGGCTTTGAAGGTCGACATCTTTTTACTGAAGTTACTGAGGCCTTTCAGTCTGCTCAAAAACCACTTGTCGATTTTGGTCATCTCCCAAATCTTGTCAACAGAGTAGCCAGCTTGCATGGCGTTTGCAATGGCAAACAATCGCTGATCAGAAGGAGTTTGAAGCTCGTCATCGATAGACATGAGGGCTTTGGTCTCGTTGAATCCTAGATTGTGGAAATCGATTGCACGGATGGCTTTCTGGATGGCTTCTTCGAAAGTCCTTCCGATGCTCATTACTTCTCCAACACTCTTCATGGAAGAGCCCAATTGAGTAGATACGCGGGTGAACTTCTTCAGGTCCCATCTTGGCATCTTGACAACCACGTAATCGAGTGAAGGTTCGAAGCAGGCACAAGTGACCTTGGTGACAGAGTTGGAGATCTCGTTCAAAGGAATTCCGAGACCTAATTTGGCAGCGATAAAAGCCAAGGGATATCCAGTCGCTTTAGAAGCCAAGGCAGAGGATCTTGACAATCTTGCATTTACTTCGATAATACAGTACTCCCTTGAGAATGGGTTGAGTGCGTATTGGATGTTGCACTCTCCGACAACTCCGAGATGTCGAATGACGTTGACCGCGGTGGTACGAAGCATATTGTAATCTTCGTCAGATAGCGTCTGAGAGGGAGCTACAACAATCGAATCTCCAGTATGGATACCCAGAGGATCGAAATTTTCCATATTACAGACCGTTATACAATTGTCTTGGGCATCTCGAACCACTTCGTACTCGATTTCTTTCCAGCCCTTCATGCTGCGCTCAATGAGAACCTGAGGACTAGCTGCAAATGCCTTGGTGCACAAGTCGAGCAATTCCTTCTCGTTGTCCGCGAATCCGCTTCCAAGACCACCAAGGGCATATGCCGCGCGGACGATGACCGGAAAGCCAATATCTTTAACGACATGCATAGCCTCCTCGACAGTGGTTGCTGATGCAGACTTTGCACACTTCTCGCCGATTGATTCCATGCTTCGGGCAAAGAGCTCTCTGTCTTCGGTTGTGATGATGGTATCAATTGGTGTTCCCAAGACCTTCACACCGAATTCCTCAAATTCATCCTTGAGTTGAATTCCTACTTGTAGAGCAGTTTGACCACCGAATGTGACATAAATTGCATCTGGTCTTTCTCGGATGAGAACCTTGCGGACGAATTCAGCAGTGACAGGAAGGAAATAGACTTTATCAGCCAATCCCTTCGATGTTTGGATGGTTGCAATATTCGGGTTGATGAGAACTGTGTAGATGCCCTCCTCTTTGAGCGCCTTGATGGCTTGACTGCCAGAGTAATCGAATTCTCCTGCTTGGCCAATACTAAGACCGCCACTGCCCAAAACGAGAACCTTCTTGACCTCGACGCGGGGGTGTTGTCTTGCATTCTCGACAGCATTCCCTCCGGGGAATTGCACTGGGGCCGAGAGCATTGCCTTATCTGCCGTCGTGCTGACAATGCTGTGAACGAAAACATCGAAAAGGAACTCGGTGTCTCGAGGGCCAGGAGTGCTTTCAGGATGGAATTGAACACTGAAGTATGGTCGTTTCTCGTGTCGAATACCTTCGTTGCTTCCATCGTTGGCATTGACGAAAAGTTCGGACCAGTCTGTTGGCAAGCTGGCCGTATCTACCGCGAAACCATGATTCTGCGAAGTGATGTGACATTTTCCAGTCAACAAATTTGTACAAGGTATATTGTGTCCACGGTTTCCAAACTTCATCTTGGATGTAGTCGCGCCAGCTGCTCTAGCTAGGAGCTGGTGTCCTAAGCAGATGCCAAATATGGGTATCCGGTTTTCCTCTATTGTCGTCGCGATGTGTTTTACTGTCTGTTCCATCATGGCTGGATCACCAGGTCCATTGGAGATGAATAGACCGTCGTAGTCCTTGCCTGCAAGGGCTGGGAAGTCGTAATCCCAAGGGCAAACCATTACTTCAACTCCCCGTTTTATGAGACATCTTAATTGATTATACTTCAGTCCAACATCAAGGCACAAAACTCTCAAATTCCTTCCGGAAGGATGACGCAAGGCAACAGATGGGTCGGGGGTATATAATTTTGGTTCTTGTATCGACACTATCTCTGATATCAGCCCAAGTCTGTGGGCTGGCTACGTGTATGCACTCACCGTCTGCGACGAGATTTTTTGTATTTGGATTTACCCAATCAATTGTCTCGAAGTGTGATCTCCAGTCCTTGCCTGCACTAGCAGGAGTCGTGCCATTGGAAATTCCATTCGCATGGCCATTTGTGAGGCTCGCCTTCTGCAGTAGCATCTTTCCCAGCATGCTGCCCTCCTCTCTGATTCTTTTCGTAAGCGCTCGAGTATCGACTCCATAAATTGCTGGAATTCCCTGCTCCTTTAACCATGTCCCCAGAGAGGACGTTGCTAAGAAGTGGGAGAAGTCCTCGCCAGCGTATGATGCGGTGACAAGACCCGCAATGTGTATTTGCGAGGACTCGAAATGTGCTGGCAAATCTTTGAGGACATCGTCCATCGTCTCCCGTGATGGTACACCATAGTTGCCGACCAAAGGGAATGTGATGACAAGAATCTGACCTCGGTATGAGGGATCTGTTATTGATTCGGGATACCCCACCATGCCAGTCTGAAACACCAACTCTCCCGCAACGCTCTTCTTTGCACCAAAACTGTAGCCCTGGTAGACAACTCCATCTTGCAACTCTAGACTGACCAAAGTTTCTTCGCCGGTGATCTGTGCAGCCACTGGGGCATACACTCGCTCGATTGTGGTGCCAGGCATTGCAATGGATTTGTGAAAAGAATGTCTGCTCGAGGACAAACTCGAGGAGGAAGAAGAGGAGAGGAGAGGAGGAGGGGGAGATTATAAGAGCTACTGGAGGGTTTCGAGAAAAAAATCTAAACGGGAAAACTATTGATCCGGGGGGGTTATGACAAGCGTGAAGCTCAAACGAGCCTAGCGCGGGGCGGTCTATCCAATAGGCGTCCCTAGTAGGAAGTTTTGGGCGTTAAGCCTTGCATCTCAGCCTCCGCTACACTCAAAAGTGTCCTGTGGTCAGTGGCTACGCTTTAAGAGGCGTTGAAGAGAGCTGCTGGGACATGTCCGTGGAGGCTCTGGCTCGCTAAGGAACTATGATGTAATACTCTCCAGTACTCCTGATATGGGATATGGAGTTCCAATCTATCGATCATTGATAATAATATTCAAAATAATCATCTAGTAGCTCTCCATATCACTATCACTATAACTGACACCAGATGTTTCCTAGAGCGCAGCGATTGCAGCCTCCACGGCAGTGGCCTAGCGGAGCGTCACTTGTCACGTGGGCTTGCAGTTTATAGCCTAAGGCCATTAAGGCCGCAAGGTTGCTGGGCCTCGAAGACTCCAAGAGCCGCAAATGGAGGGGCACAATGACGATAGTATTCTTGTATGGGAATGCAGTGTTTAACGACGGGAGAATTCCGGCGTACATCAACATTTACGTAGAGCGCGATTCAACCATATCGCTGCTTACGAAGTACTTTGTAGACCACCAAGTACAATACCTAGGTACTCTCCTCTCCGTATTGTGTACTTCTCTTGCAACTTGATTTTTGTGTAATGCCTCGTGCCAAGCCTCATATCTTCGTTGCATCTTGCGGTGAAGCTTCCGCCAATCACCCCTTCATTCATTGGTTCCCTCGTCTCGCTTCCTTGCTTCTCCGTGCAGCTTCCTGCACTCCGCATACATCGGTGTCTTGAGGCTGCCCTTGTTGCCCTGCTCACCCACCAATTGCCCAAGACGAATCCGATTCTGTCACCCACACCTGATTCAGATCTCCATCATGTGCCCCAATCAAAGATAAGGACTTCCAAGGTTTGCACCTGACGATTCTTCCTTCTCAGAGAGAGGATGAAGTTATTCCCAATTCTCAGCTTGACGCGGTTATCATGAAAAGCACGGGGATCGACGGTGCCGAGCACGAGGCGCGTTATTCTCTAATTTTATTTTGATAATTGTGGGCTTGCCGCCTTGCTTGTTGTACTCCGTACTGGGCATGATTTCCCATGTTACAATCCTCCCGAACACAACATCAACCACGATCGAGCTTGTACAGGCAGAGGTGGAGGAATAGTGCTGCAGGAGGAGAAGAAGGGACCTGCCAGTTTGATCTGCGCAATTGTGAAGATGCTTTCTTCTTTGTTGCGACCAAAGAAGTCCCGTCAACGCGTACAAGAGCATTCTCCATACTCTTCACCATATCCAGAGCCTGATCCCTCGTCGCCAACAGTGGCTCGACGAGAACGACAGATACGCCATGCTACTGCGGATTGGACAGAGACGGAGGCGGACGATAATACAGAGGATGAAGAAGACGACGAAGAAGAAGTGATCGAGGAAGATGAGGATGAAGGAGGAGACGACAGAGATGGGGATGAAGATGGGGATGAAGATACGCCATTACTGCCCATATTCTCTGCGGCACATCTAGGTAAAAGCATACACTCGTCTCATGCTACTCTTCATCCCTTACTAATTCCTAGACAGACGCACTTCCAGTCTACAACCTCACTCATGCGATTCGACTGATCGTCCTTCCAAAAACCGAAACTACCCTCACCTGGGACCAACTACGATCACCCCAAGTATCACAATTTCTTGTCAAGCCAATGCAACAGCAAGTTCGAACGAGCCACTTCTCCCGTGCGACATTATACGCTCTGATGGCAAATTGTCTGCAATTTCAGAAGGAGGGACAAACCAACCCAGGCAATGTCGGTGTTAGTAAGACAAGGGCAATGGTCTGCGAGTTGCTAGCCATAAAGTTATTGAAGGAGTACAGTACTCGGGAACTCATCGATGCTCTCTCCTATGACTTTTTCCCACTTCAAGGACTCGTGATTCCCAGCATCTCGGCTCCAGGAAATATAGAGGTAAAGGGTGCCCCGAGGCCAGCTGCGGCTCGAACGTCTACGGTAGAAGTGGCGATCCGGGCATCAGCGAAGAAGTTTCTAGCACATCCTTTGGTCGTTCAACAACTCGAAGCAATATGGGCAGGGACAATTGTCTTTCATTCTGCAGCAGACAACCTACACCGAAAGCACTCGAACAACCACACACATGCACAATCTCCGAGGAAGGTTGCTGGGGGTAGAAGACATTTATTGGTGCCGGGTCAGCATCATGTTACCTATGGTGCAATTCCATCTTCCGATTCTCAAAGGTCGCCAGATAAGCAACTTGTCTCCCAGCCGTTGCAAATGCGGAGGACTGTCACACTATACGACCCGAGAGACGCATCTCTTTTCAAATTGTCTAGACTAAGAGTTCCTAGATACCGCCAATTCTTCTCCACTTGCTCATTGGCTATACTGCTCGGCTTGTTTGTAGCAGTTCTGGCTCAACGTTCCACGGATATCACTCTTCTGGAAGTGATTTTCTGGTTTTGGAGCGCCGGATTCATGTTGGATGAGGTTGTCGGTTTCAACGAGCAAGGCTTCAGCCTGTACATCATGAGCTTCTGGAATACCTTTGATCTTGGTATCCTACTTCTCTTGATGATTTACTACTCGATGAGACTTTACGGGTTGGTCTTGGTCGACATTGGAAGACATGAATGGGATTCAATGGCTTACGATGTCTTGGCTACAAACGCCATCCTTCTATTCCCTCGCCTGTTCAGCGTTCTGGATCACTACCGATACTTCTCGCAACTGCTGATTGCGTTTAGACTGATGGCTGTTGATCTGGTAGCAGTATTCGTGCTCATCCTCATTGCTTGCAGTGGCTTCTTCGTGGCATTTACTTTATCGTTCAAGCATAACGGGGAAGGGGATTATGACGCGGCAGGAGTTGCTTACAAAATCTTCCAAATCCTCATGGGTTTCACCCCGGCTGCTTGGGACTCTTGGACCACCTATAATCCTCTGGGAAAGTCGATCTTAGTCTTGTTTCTGTTTATTTGCCATTTCTTGGTAGTAACGATTCTCATTACTGTGCTTACAAACTCATTCATGGCCATTGTCTCGAATGCCAATGAAGAACATCAATTTGTCTTTGCTGTCAATACGATATCAATGGTTAAGAATGATGCGCTCTTCTCATACGTAGCGCCGAGCAATATCTTCGCATGGCTTCTTACACCTTTGAGATTCTTTTTCCCCTTTCGGTCATTCATCAAACTGAATCGGACAGTCATTAAGGCGACGCATTTTCCACTTCTGTTTGGCATATTCGCATATGAGAAGATGTTCCTTGCAAGGACGGTCTTCGAACCTACGGATTTGGTTGATCAGCGTGGCCGCAAAAGGCTTGTCTCTTTCAACGACACGAAATCCTTGTTCAGTCCAAGTGTGCGAATGCGACAAGAGTCTGTCGCAGGATTCCAAAAGGACCGAGCATTGGATGAAGTTTTCAGGCTCGCACCTCGACCAAACACTCTTCGAAATACTCAGAAAAGCACTGAGCGTCGAAAGACTGTCAATGTTGTCAATAACTGGATGGACCTTCAAGGCGATCATGCTAGCCCTCCTCAAGAAGAAGACCGCTCTGTAGTGGATCGTCTTGAGATGAGAAGAGCGGCTAGGAGGGCAACTATGCTTCGACATGGAGGAATATCCGGGACCCGATCCGTCGCGAGTGATCCGGCAGAATTCATGTCGACAGGTCCCTTCCATGAGACAGATGTGAATACTCCTGATATTCATCATATAGGTCATGATGGCGATGATGGAGATGACGAATTAGTTACAAATGACGACGACGATCGTATGACTCTGGACAAATCCCGAAGTCATCCAAACGGGTCTGATAAGGAGACCGATGAAGAGGAAGATTATTTCAGAACGCCAACAGGGGGCGTTGCTTCAAAGCTTCCTTCCGTAGCTTCTTCAGCAAAACGACATTCTGCTCTCACAGCTGCTCTTAAATCTTCGCCACCACCAAGGTTTCGGGCTCATAATAGACAGATGTCGACAAACACGATTCTCTTTAATCCTGTTGATCATAATACTTCCTCATCCGACTCTCCTCCAAGGTCCCGTCCGTTGACTGCGAAACGGTCGTCTAATGTGAACACTGGAACACACACGCCAGTCACAGGTGGTGCCACTGGAAGTCGTACTCCAAGACATTCCATCTACGCCACTGCCCACACGAAAGCTCGTCCGATCATGCCAGCAAGACAAAACTTTCAGTCAGTGCCCAATTTCAATATTGATTCTGCTCTAGCTGCTACACGACCTCGACACATTCGGCCGCGTAGATCCTCCCTGGATATGGGAATGTCAGAGCTTGGTTTTGATCAAAACCCTAATGCGATGTTGGGCGCGGTACCAAGTTCATTTGCGACTCAAATGGCTATGGCGACTGGAGGGTTTAGACCACATCGTGACAGAGGAAGAAGCGAAGACACGGAGGGTATGATGGGCCGATTAATGCTCGCGCGTATGAAGACTTTAGAAGAAGGCTTCGCAGAGGTAGTCAAGGAATTCAGAGGCATGCGAACAGCTGGAAACAGCTCAGTAGAAGGCGGTGAACACTTGGGCAGCGTCGAAGAAGGAGCTAAGCGAGATAAAGGCAAGGGCAGGGAAAAGCCAGGACGAAAGAAGAAGGGCGATGAAAGACCATCCAGAACGACTAGCGAGGTCGACTTCGCTAAGATGAAGAAGGTTAAGGGACAGGAGAACTTGATTGCCTTGCAGGAAGATGATACCCATACCCCGGAAGCAGGATTTAACGTGGAGAGATATACGACGAAAGGGAGTTCGTTTTAATGTTGTTGCTGGCGCGGCTTGGTCTGTTATGGACGGTTGAGTCTGTCTGGTCTTGGGTTTTGGAGTTGTGATTAGGAGTCATGGTTAAGCAAGCAAGCAATCGAGCATTTTTTCGAGTTTCTCTGTATTTGCATTGCATAGCATGCTTAGTGTAGTTGGATTTTTGATTCTTGTATTGTATTTGCTTGGGGGTTAGTCACTACTTTATCACCTCAGTCATAGTCAGGCAGAATATCTGCTAATACATCATCTCATCCTCTTCCTATCTTCCCACTCCACCCCAACTTCAATACCCAAGCTGTATCACGTCCCAAACAGTCCCCCCCTTCCTCCCCCCGGCCCTTCAAAGTTCAAGATAAATAGTACTAAGAAATAACCCTGCATCAAGAATTCCACACAACATCCAAACCCAACCTTAAAACCCTCACAAAACAACCACGACACGATAACCTAATTCCCCTTCCCATCTCTTCTCAGCTTCCTTCCTCTTATTCAATAGTCCCACAGCGCATATTTACATCTCCAGACAATAGAAATCCAATCAAAACAAGATACCGTATAATCCCTCTAATACACACTCAGACCACATAAATGCACCTCTCCTCCACGTCTTTCTAGAAAGCACAGCAGCGCTGAGGTGCATTCCATCACCCCGACAATGCTATGTGATAAGAAACGGTAAGTGGCGTGAACCCCGGGAGCCTATCTGACTTTATAGAGTAAGCTACGACGTCGTTGTTACAGAAATAAGATCGCTTCGTCCAGCTCACCAACGGGCTCGAATATTAAACACGAAGCAAAAAAGAGGCAGTGATCGATCAACCAAAGACCAAATGATATGAATTCCTATATCCGCGATCGGGAATTCGAGGATGGATGATRGGGCTATWGATAATATAAACATACMACTKCTCACAATCYAGTACAAASAATGYAATAACRTAAGGTSAACAATGCAAAGTTCGAAACGAATAGCGCGCGTGCTAAAAAGCGGGTATATCGGCACTTAATTACGAACATTTAACCCCTTAAAACTGCGCTCGACATCAGCAACAAGAGCTCCCCTGCTAGTATGATCAATGCCAACATCTCCCACACCGCCTACACTAGAACGACTGCCGTTATTACCACTTCGACGTTCTCTCATCCTTCTCAAGGCTTGCGTCGCTGTGCCAGCGGAATGACTTTCGTAATTCCCGCTGGTGTTGCGCGAGTGGCTAGTATAGCCATTTCCCGATTGTCTGGGTTGATCAAGTGATCCCCTTCCGTGATTATCGGGAGATCTTGAACTTGCTCGTTGAGCGGTGCCCATGAGATCTGAGTCGCCCTGCTTCCTCGTAATKGCCGCGCCGAGATACTTCAGATCTTCATTTGGAGTTTGGGGGTATGAATCGCCCTGGTTTTTTTCAGCATGCTCAGTGAAGTATTGATGATCGGTGGATCCAGTTTGAGTGTGGGTTCGCGGAACGTGGCCCTCGCTGGTCTCACGGCTGTGTCGCCGATGTTCTCCGTTTATGCTTCGTACAACGCCGTTAAATATGTATTGAGTTTGACCATTTGCTGTCTCGAAAACGGGAGGATGACGCCAAACGTATTCCGTCTTGGGATATCCTTCCTTTGTCATGTGCGTTCTCTTGCTACTCAAAACAGGCTCCAGAAGGCTCTGTCCACCAACCACCGTGCTAGTGGAATCCATCGATGAACGAGAATTACTGCTATTCTGATGTTTTGTAGGGCTGGAGGGTTGCTGATTGTCRGAAAAGAAGGARCTCTCGCGACCTCTGCCTAGATCGGTCTTGATGATTCGCCAATTCGGACTTGACCCGTCCGCCAATTGACCGGGTACCAAGTGCGCAGGTAGTTCTACCAACGATTTGCCATCCGGGCTAGGGGTATAATGCTTGCTGGGTAGGATAACAGTCTCGATGACTGGAAGAATTCGATGAAACACATCGTGGGTGTGGATCTCACGCGTGATGAGTTCTTCTCGGACGGTCTGCTGAGTTGGGACGACGTACTCATGGGTAACAGCTAGGTTTATTGATTAGCGAGATGATTTGTGCAAATAATCCAATGGCATTCGTGTTATTTGTGATCATGAGCGAGTAGGTCTGCTGGCGTTAAGACGCGGTAGAGGATGGATTGGCGGTATAGTCGGATTGGCGGAGCTCGACTGCGAGCGACGAGATCTGAGCGACGGTCGATCACTCGACATGGCAGGCGAGCGTTGTGCAAAGGAGACAGGGGACAAAGATGTACCAGGCAAGTGTTTTGTAGTCACCGTGGTGTCTACCGTGTTTGTCAAATCCACAATCCCTTCCAAACTAGGAGGTTCCGAGGCTCCCTCAATGATGTAGTTTTCTCTAGCCTTGTCTTTGGGACTTTGAGGGGGCTCATTCGTTGGGAACGGTGAATAGCTCACAGATCCATTCTTTGAGCCTCCTCGCACATGCGATGATGTGGGCTTAACCGTGTTTTGGCTCGACATTGAACTGCAACGTCGCTTTTGTCAATGAGGTCCTCGTACAACGGATGTATTTGACGACGGTCTGGGATGTACTGGGGCGCTTCGAGACGACGACTGAGCGGAAGAGGAGCTGGACGACGTTGAAGACTCGACACGACGTGGAGGCAAGGCCGCGTGAGTAGGTAGAGGTTGATTGCGGCGAGAGGACAACGAAGGAGCTCGTCCTAGCGTAGACGTCGGTCTTTGTGGAGAATGATTACTCGGAGAGGATGGAAAAGATGGCGACGAGGGAGATGAATTGGTGGATCGGGCAAAAGTGACACGAGTAGAAGGTTCCTCTTCTATCGAGATCTGAGAGAGTGAGGACCCTGATCTACTGAAGTGATCTTTAGGTCGACCGTTAACCAAAATCGAACGCAGCACCCGTTGACCATCGTCATCGCGACTTCGATTCGCAGAGTATGATCTAGTCGTGGCTGAATCGGTCCTAGGAGGAAAGCTACCGGAAGTGCTGGAGGTCTGAGATGCGGTAACCGAATGGTGGGAAGAGGTACGACCACGTTTAGCGAGAGTGGGCGATGTAGGAGCAGAGGCCCTAGAGAAATTGGCAATGGCGGGTGTGGGCGTGGATGTGGATGTGGAGGAGGAGGTGGCAACTTCAGTTACGGCGAAAGTTGTCTCAGTCTCGGTCTCAATCGTGTCGTCAGTGGTGCGTGGAGGCAGTTCTAGATCCTGAGCTTGGCGATTCGACCCAATTCGACCCGCAGGACCAGGCCGGTATGCACCTACACCAGGCACTGAGCCAGTGGCAGAACCAGACGAATAAGCCCTGGTGGTTGGCCCTGACACTGCCATGCCGACTGATGGTCTGGTCTCTGCTTGCTTCTTTACTAAGCTGGTCGTGCTGCTGTTTCCACTTAGTAACTTGGACTGATATATGGACCTCAGGTAACTGAATTCTGGCAGATTCAGATCAAGGTGCGCGGCAATATTCCTGTCGGCCACATCCTCGCCATAATCTCTCACTCCAGATGCTTGTGCTCGATTGTGGGACTGGGCTCCGACTGCACTTGATTTTATGTTGGAATGAGCGTCCAGTAAGTCGACATGGGCGCCCTTTCGCGAGACGTTCGTTGATGATCGAGCGGGTGTAAATCCCTCGGGAATGGCATCGTGAGGACTGGTCGGTGATCGTCTACCGCGTCTTTGCATCCTTAGGAGCGCTGGGGGAGCGACTTTTGGCGGAGGGAGAGGTAATGGCGGAGGAGTGGGAGGAGGAGCAGGTGCCGTTGACTCTTTCGACGACTTGTTGGATTTGATCGAGCGTACCGAATTCTTCCTGCTATGACTGCTAAAGATGCTCGGGGGTGACTTCATGGAGAAACCCGATCGCGTCCTCCCCGTCTCCATTGACTGTCTCGAATTCCCTTCGGCCGGCACTTCCAAGTGCGGTGCGGTTTGGGGGCGTGTAGGCATTGGGACTGGTGCCTCTGATCGCTTTTTCGAGGTATTCGGAGCAACGCTGCTGGCGGATCCTCTCCTGGCTCTCGATTTCTGTATCTCTTCCAGCATGCTGGGCCCATTTCCGGCTACAGGATATGCTCCCGTCACGGGGGGTGCTGCCGCGACGGCGCTTTCGTAGGATTGTCCTTGGAGAACAGGAGGTGAGATATCGCTAGTGGTGACATTTCGGGGATGTGAATGGTAATGCTGGCGCTGGCGCTGGCGGATGGTGGAGAAAGAGCTTCGAGGTTTGTACGGCGAGGGGGACGGGGAAGAAGAGGAGAGCGAGTCATCGTAGATATTRATATTCGCGATCGCATCGTGTTGAGCAGTTGTCGGCGGTCTGGTGTTGCTGTTTTTTGCCATGCCAAAGAGAAACAGATCTCGGAAACCCATGACGATGATCGCCGCCAGGATTCGCGGACAATTGCGAGGTGCAGCGTTGCGGCGCAAAGGCAGGGAGCGACAGGGGCACCACAGGCCAATTGCTGCTCTGATCGTGAGAATTCAACGACAATTGCAATTGCATCTGAGATGTCTTATAAACAGAACGGTCAACGCGGATCTTGTCTCTCTACACCTCGCGGGCCACGCGGCTGAGTTGTCACCTCTCGTACAGAGTACCCCTTTTGCTTTTTGCGAGCCTCAATGATTTCGCTCCACCGCCGGGCACCCACTGCTGGGCGTTCACCAGKTGCGTRSAGTCGTAGACCAACTTAGAACCACGACTACATCGTATGATCATCCAGCCACATTGCCATATGCATATTCACGTTGCGTATCTATCTAGTCGCATATCACCAGGTACACCAGGTACTAGAGACGAGAAGGGTTCGCCAGTCACGAGTCTCTCGGCAACCCGACGTTTTCGGACTGGTCGATGCTACACAAAGGTCCAGCTGGAACTCGTTGGGGAAAGGCTGGTGAAGACTTTCGACCCAAGCATTGCAAGATGGTGTCTTGAGGAAAGYGAGGCATTTCGTTCTGTTATTGCATAGATTCTCCAGATGAAGSTTGCGAGTCTGGGAAGAAACGTATTCCTGACTACTTTRCATGAACTCGCAATCACGGCTATGTGTCTTCGTACAGGACGAAAGCCAACTCTACCACGTTTAAGGGGGAAACACATCTTGCCATGCCAATCAACAGCCATCTTAATACATGTGTTATTGATGGCGACCACGTGGCCGAGGTACACGATGGCACCTTTCAAGATGTCTCTGGCTATATGGCATTCAAGATGATGGTCAGCTGATCTGCTTTGTAGAGGTGCTAATTCGTGTCACAAAGAATATCTCTCCAACCACCCGTTCGCATACATCCTTACCATATATCCTCATTCGAGAATYCRTGGAATCGTGTGCYGGACGATGTAAGAGAAGTTAAGAACACTARCTTGAAAAGCTTATAAGACCCATGCAACCATTTGGCGTAAAAGGATAATGCCGAGCTTCTAAATTCCAAGATTTGTTCGACTTTATGAGTGCCGGAAACCGTGGATCTGCAGCTCTCATCGAATGATGATCCAAAGTCATCCTAGTGAATACTTTCCATCTGGAACAACTTCAGCCGATGATGTAACTAGCCTCCAGCCTCGAGATTTAAGCGAGATGGTGGCAAACATRGCATTTGGAATTTCACCACCCCCAATCTCAATCCTAGACTTTCAGCAGCAAAAGAGCCCCCTCTCTGTCGATCTCCCGGCCTAGACCATATCCGAACTGTCTCGAACTCCATGTCAAGCTGGACGAAGGACCTCTGAATAACATCAATATGACTCTGACGGCTCACTCCAAGCAACAAACGATGTGTAGGTGCTGTAGAATTCCAACCTCGTGGGTTCTGTTCGTAATATACAATTTCACATCGATGATATCCGGTCGATATAGCTAACTCATCAAGGTTCTACCTAAAGGCATTCGATACCACAGCTAAGAAACAGTGCAACAATTAAGGTTGTTTTCCCATACGTTCTGTCTCCACACCTGCATTGCTCGGGCTGGGAAACTCGTTTATTAGTGGTTTCGTCAACCAGATGGCTCATCTAGTTCGTTCTCTGGCTTCCTATCTAATGTACCTCGACATCATGCTGTCTCTGCATCGAATCACAGCCTCAGCACTCCACTCAATTTGCTTTTCGAGCTGATCCGTTCTGATCCATTCTCATCCATTCTCATCCTCCCATGCTTTGATTCATCCCTGCCCGCCTGGAAATGCTGGGCCGTAGATCAGAGCCTCAAATTGGATACCAGGTCGGCACCACCGAAGTCTCAATATCCTGTCATTGATGATGTAGCTGATGGAGTCAATCCCTCTATGAGGGGTAGCTACCGGCTACGTAACTTCTTGATTCTAGGTGCCTCCTACTTATATGGCGTTGCTCCCCAAACGTGTGCTTTCAACCCAAGAATCTTTTGATACCCATCCCGTACCCAATTACAATTATCACACCACTTAGTACTTACTCAATTACTTTTATTATCTCAAATCATACAACATGGAGAAAGCGAAGCAAGCCGTTTCTGGATTCCTTAGCAARGATGGAAAGCATGATACTACTGTCCACGAGGTATGATTGAGCTCATCATCTGCAATATTCACATTCTAACATTAAACAGACAATCAATCCTGCCGTCACACAAGAGCGTGTCAACCGTACGCAGATGAACGAGGCATCCACCGCCATCGATCGTGAGGTTCATCAAGATCACCACCACACCTCCGTTCAGCCAGTCAAGGACCGTGAGGTCCTGCCAGAGCAACATACCCACCAAATGGCCGATGTCGAGCACCGCAACATCAAGCACGGCAACGATGACCACGTGAAGCAAAAGCTCGCATCTGAGGCATCTCAATTCAAGAACRCCCGCGAAGTCAGTGATRTCCARCACACCTCCGCAACCGGTGCCACCATCGCCGGCGAGCACGTCCACCACCACGTCCACGAGAACATCCAGCCAGTCATCCAAAAGGAGACCATCCAGCCATCCGTCATCCACACCACCGTCCCAATCCACGAGGTCCACCAAAACGAAGCAAAGCACCACACCGCCACCCAACTCCCAGCCGTCAGCATGGGCGAGTTCAAGAACCAAGGCGGCCACCTCGGCGGACGCGAGGAGCGTACAGATGCCTTCCAAGGCGAGCCACGCTCTGTCGGCGGCACTCTTGGCGGTAAGGGCGCTGAGGGCTCAACTTCCCTCACCGATAACGACCGTGGTGGAAATTACTCCCACAGCACTGGCACTCATGGTACGCACGGTACGCATGACCGTAGCCATGAACCGCGTAGCAGTGAGCGTGTTGGCTCCGAGCGTGAGAGTTACGATAAGCAGAAGAAGCCTAGCATGATGGAGAAGTTGAATCCTAAGATCGATGCTGACGGGGATGGAAAGGCTGGGTTCATGAAATAGACGGAGAGAACAAATGTCGGGGAGGATGCTTTTCTGACTGTATATAGATGTATGGCAGAGCTGATGAGATGCCCTTTTAAGCGGATTACTTTTGAATGAGAATTTACTTCGTCTATTCTTACTCATATCGCTTCACCGTGACACTACTCTAACATCTACTAAAACGATGCAATTGCTATTTGAAGCAGTGACCGAGACAAACTCCTTCGCATACATCGACCTATTCTATGACTATTCCTCTTACCTGCCACTCACACGTTAACGACCTCTACCACGCCAGTAGTCCAACCTCTCATTCTGCAGTTAGTACGCGTACTCGTCAACAAGTACCCCTTACCCAACACGTTACTCTATCACATCCGCGTCGCTCACGTCCCGCCATGTCGATTTTCTCCCTTCGTTCCTTTCCCGTGCACTATCACCATCACACATGGCGCGAGAACCATGGTCTTCCCCAAGGGCAACTTGGTCTACTATTCACACATTGAGATACCCAGGATAGATATCGTCATCACCCCGTCTCAAACTCTTACCCACATCTCACCTTCTAGAGAGGGGGTGGGAACGGAGGAGGAGGTAAACTACCCCCCGCTTCAACATATCCTCGGCTAATACATCCGATCACTTACAGTAGTGTATCATCGCTCCCACGACCTAAACGCTATACTGCAAGTCTGAAGCTCTGACTATGAATCTCGAAAGAAAAACTATTCCTCCAGCGCGGTTTCTGATCCCTCTTACGCAAGCCTCTGTAATCTTACCATGAGACCTGATGCTACTCAGAGAGTAAGTAAGTAGACACCCCTAGCAATTCCTCTCCTCGAAGCCGCTCGCCGCAACACCCTACGATACCGACATATCAAAGTCCGTACACGGAGCATCTAAGCGTGTGATGTATATCCCGACACCAGCTAGCCAGCCCCATCCCTCCCCGTCAGATGTCTCGCCTGCCGAAGTATCTACCGCCCACTACTCTACAGATATCATAACATACCGTAACAAGTGAACTACTATCGAGGCGCTCAGAAGCTTTAGATATAAAATATCGCTCCCGATCTCGAACCCATGCAACGGATTAGATTTGCGACGAGGGGGTGGTGGATATAATAAAGTTAGGAAGTGCTAATGATTAGATATTCGTTCTCGGCCCTTGATACATGTCGTTGGTTTTAGGGAGGGAGGATAGGAGAATCTAGTATGCATACATGGAAGAGGGGTGATGATAGGGGGTTGTTAATTTGTTGGCGGTGGATATATAGGTTAGAGATATTTCAGCGTTTTAAAAATGAAAATGTGAGATTTAGGAGAGAGAGAAGGTGATATATATAAGATCACAAGGGCAAGAGGTTCTTGCTACAGCGATCTATCACATTGGAAGGTTAGCGGATAGTCGTACCGAAATCTGAAGGGGTTGATAGATCCTACCATCGAAGTTTCAGCTATGAAGAGAAGAGAAGAGGATTAGAGAGGAGTAGTGCTTACAAGTACCACCGAGCGGATGTTTGTGACGGGACCTCGGGAAAACGACATGAGATGTCACGTGAATGACATTACTTCAGAAGTCCAGAACTCAGAAGCAGAAGTGTTAATTCGGAGAGGCTCTAGGTTAATGTATATCGTTATGAAACTGTATAATCCGGCGATTAGTGCAAATTCCTCATTTTATGATCTTGTAGCTATACGTTGGAAATAACCGTTACTAGTACTGTAGCGTACACAAGCACTATACTGTAGCACGAAATTATCCTGACTGTAATAGAATCGTTAGTTCAAGTCAAGCTCGTTAGATCAAAAGTTAGTGTGGGTTATTCAGGCTATTGCTATGTAGCATCCAACAACTGCTAAGTAGCATCCAAGCCCCCACATAATACTAGTAATTACCGTACTAAGTACGGGTGGTAGGATGTACACTCATAGAACCAACTATGCAGGTTTCTACCTCGCTATCGCCCTCGCTATCGTAACCCTTACTGTCGCTACCTCGCTGTCGCCTACCTTACTATTACCTACCTTACTATTATCTACTTTACTATTAATATCTTATAATTATATAATTAGTAAGCTCTAATTAGAATAAGTAGTATAAATAACTATTATATTATAGTTTTATTTATATATTATTTATATACTTTTAATCTATTTATATCTAACTTAAGTAATTAACTATATCTTTAATAATATATTAAAAAGGGGTATAAGTTAAATAACTATCTATACTATTAAGAGATAATATCTTTAGATTCTATATATATATATCTTATTATATTTTTATAAGAGAAAGTATAATATATTAGGTAACTACTTAGTCTTATTAGGTAATTAAAGTTAAAAAATTATTATAACCTCTACTATAATATATAAAGTAATTAGGAATAATATTTATTTAATAATATTTATTTAATAATATTTATTTTATATATATATTACTAGGAAATAAATAACTAAGAGGGTATAATAGAAACCTTTTATATATATATATAAGAAGACCTAGCTACTACTAAGCTAGTATTAAGTAGTATATTTATTTAATAAGATTTCTATTTCTAATCTATATTAGACTTATTAATATAAGTTTTATACTATATATTAAAAAGTATCTTATTATAAATTATTTAATTTTAATAGTTAAACTTAGATTAAATAACTAGTTTAATAATAATTCTAATAATAATAAGATAAGATAAGTAAGAGTAAGATAGGTTAGTAATAGCGAGGTAGGCGACAGCGAGGTAGGCGACAGCGAGGTAGGCGACAGCGAGGTAGGCGATAGCGAGGTAGGCGACAGCGAGGTAGGCGATAGCGAGGTAGGCGACAGCGAGGTAGGCGACAGCGAGGTAGGCGACAGCGAGGTAGGCGACAGCGAGGTAGGCGACAGAGGGGGAGGCGACAGTAAGGTTTAAGTAGGATTGCATAGTTGGTCTGACAATCGTCATAATCGTACCTGTACTTAGTACAGTAATTGCTAGTATTATGTGGGGGCTTGGATGCTACTTAGCAGTTGTTGGATGCTACATAGCAATTCCCTTATTTTTAGTTAGCACACCAGAATCACAATCTCTCGTGACGCCCCTTTCCCCATTCCTCAGCTGCCTACCTGCCACCTGGCATTTCTGGTTCAAACAGCTCAACCCA
>QYAH01000274.1:0-23756 GCA_003988945.1 Chaetoscypha palmicola | reverse complement strand
TCCTGTTAAGGTATTTCCTCCATGTCTTTTATGCCTAGGTAGGTTTAATTTTCTCGGAGAATACAAGGGGGGGGTTCAATTTCGGGGCCATAGACTGTACGTGCGTTGCGTGTTCTGGAAGGAGATTGGAATCCACCCATTTCCAAAGATGCGATTCGATCGCCCAGAACGGGTATGGGGCAGGTTGTCACTCCACATTCTCACCGCGTGGAAGTAAATTACTGTACCAGAGCTTTGACATGCCTCAAGAGATTTGGAAACCCTGACAAAGGAATCTGTCAACTGCGTGCGTACGAGAATCGGTACGGAGGTACCGTGTTCATGTGTTACAGTATGATGAACTTTCGGTGGTCTGTGAGAGATGTCATGGTTGGTGAGATGTTGAAACTTGGGAAGAGCTGAAGTCGATGGTTGGGAAGGATGGAATTTGCTGATGCTTCTATCGGAGATTTCTAGAAGGAATCCCACGCCAAGCCAATGGTTATTCCTTGACTTGTCGATCATGTGTCGGGACCGTGGTGGGTTTGGATAGGAGACGAAGCGGGAGAGTTTTAAGACTAAATGTTCTGGCAAGGGTTAATATACGGTGAGGGGGAGCTTTGATTGGTTGGTGTTATTTTAGACGTCAACGAACTGTCAGAAAATCGTTTCGCGGTGTTTATGCAATCGAGGTTCGAGAATATGAGAATGACGAAAATCTCACTGGCGAGATGGCTAAATTGGGGGCGATCTCACCGTTCGTGGTGCAGCTGGTGAGGGTTCATGATCAATAATGATCCTTCGAACGAAGATGGTGTGGTGTTACCTTCTTGTCCAGTCGTAGCCTCYAGCGATGTATAAATATATTCACCAACAGGAGGCTCAACCTGTGTATCTGCATATCCAAGGTCTGCACAAAAACCAGGTACAGATCATGCCTGAGAATTTCATTGGATGGGATATTGGAGTGGATTCTTCGGTGGCGCTCCTATTGCTCCATCTCCCATGGTGCGGTGCATGCAAGTAAGATTGGCATGCTGTACGCAGTTTTATCCGAAAGTTCTTCACGACGGCGAGGGTGTGCGCAATTAGAACAACCTGGATGTACAGTACAGTACAGTTCATGTATGTACATGTACTGTAGAAACCAAAATCATCACGATGTTTCTGAGGCTGCGATTCGAAGGATCAAAGAAGGGTTTCGTCTTAGGATTTGATTCTCCCGGTCGGTGTTAGATCCTCGGACGATTCTGAGCAACTTCCTGTCATTTCCTTTCCCACGGATCGACGACGGTGTTTGACTCCTGAGATGACACTTGCGCTCCCCGATTTTTGCAGTGGAGATCGCGAATTAGGAGGTTTTGAGGCATGTGATACCAGGATGAGCTTTCGCCATCAGACTGGCAAGGAGAGATGACGAAGATCTGATACTCCTCTCCCACATGGTTTGTCGTCGTTATGGTTCATCCACGAGTGAGCACAAGCACACCACACAGCACAGCCTTGAATCCTGTGCGAAAGTCGTGAGGGTCAGCGATTTAGCGAAGCTTCAGCTGAGAAAAGAGTCGTGAGACTTTTCGAAGTACGAAGGAAGCTCAAAAACCCCATCCAAGTCACAACGGCAATTCCTGCCGTGCTCCTTGCGGTGGTCAGAATGATCACTCAACGGAGTCTGAAACTGCGTACCTACTTCGAAGTAGAAAGCACAAAAGCAAAGAACAATTGGCTCCAGGGGCACCGGTTAACCAACTGACAGCGACAGTACGCTGAGCACAGCAGTAGCGGGATGCAGGTTTGCAGGCAGACCAGGCAGATCAGGCTCTCTGGAGACTCCAGAAGCATAAAACCTTAGCCTTCTGTCGTCCTGCTGGCTTCAAGCCGTCAGGATAAAGGCGCGCAACGTTTTGAAGACTTCGGGAAGTGGTAAGACTCAACGGGAAGAAGACTGTAGCCCACAAACATCTTGAAATTGAATATACTCCGTAGCTACAGTAGCTACAGTATATACGTAGTATCCCGTATCAACTCTCACATTCATATTCATATGCATTCATATGCATTTCATGTTGTTGCAGTCGGAGGCAGCTGTTCCCCGCTTGTCTTAATTGTCTACGGTCGACCGTCTATCTCGCCAATAATCATTTCCTAAAGCGAGGCACTAGCGGCTGGGTTCATTCATTACGGTGCGGTGCAGCCTCCCATTCGAGCTGTCGCTTGACTCTGGTCTCTCTGGTTTCTCTGGTCTCTCTCCGGTCTCTCTCTGGTCTCTCTCTGGTCTTGTCGCTTCTCTGGTCTCTGCTCGGCTCTGCTCCCTCGGCTCTCGTCCACACCCAATTGTTGCATCTGCACCTGTTATGGTGGATTAGTAGTTATTAGGTAATCAGGATGGCACACTAGGTGTCACCTGCACCCTCCTACAATACACATCCTTCTCCTCCCACAAGAATCCTGATCTTATTTGGTGCCCACCTCACGGAAGACATTCCTCTGTCGGAGTTCGAAGAGATTAGCCATCTCGAGAAAGGAATTTTGGCTTTTTTCAAGTTTGTTAGAGTGCATCTTGCCTCTTTTGGAGATCCTTTAAAACACTACGAAGTACCGAGTACTAGAATAGTCCTGAGAAAAGAGTCTGAGTCCGCAAGGAACACGAATTCCGATACCTTTTACGAGTCGAAGAATAACATCGGCGAGACGCAGTATTTGTGGCATTTACATACAAGGAGAGTCGAGTTGCGTGATTGTCCGAAGAGTGCGATTAGAGCTGTAGGAACCTCAAAACCAACCCCGCACCTATATTCAAGCTGGATACCTCGGGGATCCCAGAACTCGACCGAAGCGACGTACATATTCTGCAAAAGCTCTTAAGATTCAACCAGGACCGAGAAGAAGCGTGTAGGGGTAGTCCACCTATGAGTGGTCATACAATTGCCAACCTGCCACACCGTCCTAGACAGGATAAGCAAGAATCCCAAGAACCCCATTTCTTGCATACGAGCTCTTCAAGCATTCCTCTCAAGCTGACGCCCTCGAAAATCCTAGAAGAGTTGCCTATCCAAGTACAACCACGACAAGCTTTTCCTTCTGATACCTCTGCAACGTCCGCAATTCCTATCCTGAAACCCGTTCTCCCTACCAATCCTACAGAAGTCAAAATAGTAGCTAAGATGGCGGCTAATTTGCCAGATTTCAAGCAGTCTGGACATTATAATGGAGACATCCCAGCATCCAGATGGCTGACTCAGTTTGAATATGACTTTGAGAAGGCAGGGCATAATCCGCCAACCCCAGAGTTGTTCCTCAGGTCTGCAGACATGTTATTCGGGGGACAAGCCGCATCATGGTTGGACAAAACTCCGGGAATCCGAAAAATGGTTACCAATCGTAAAACTGCAAGGGAAGAAGATGTTGAAATTTTCAAAGAACGGTTGATGGAGCAGTTCCCGGTAGACATGGCAGATGTGACAGAGGTGTCAGTGATGCATGAAATCGATAACTTGGCCCAGAATTCTCAGGAATCCTTAGCTTCGTATTACCAGAGGACCCAGCATATTCTCCGAAGAACTCAGGGTCGTGATAATCCAAGAGATTCTGCTAAGGAATCATCCAGGTTGTCAGGGGTAGAAGAGTTCACATTGAATTGTGTAGTAAATGCATTCATCAAAGGAATCTATAGTAATGAGTTAAGACGCGCTGTCATACCAAAAGGAGTCTCCACTTATAAAGCTCTCTAGAGAGCTTATGAAATGTGTCAAGAGACGCAGGCCACTTTGACAGAGATGCATCAGATTGAAGTACGTTTAGCAGAGAAGAGAGAAATGGAAGAGCTTCGGAATCTCTTCTAAACCAGATATAGCAGATCAGTGTCCTCAGTACTAGCAGACGTCAAGGATAGAAAATTTCCACAATTCCCACTTGATGAGGAAAAGAGGGCGAATACACAGCTTCCAACATTACCAGCCCCACCGCCGAGATATCCAAGGAATCAGCAGAATAACCAGGATTCAAAGAATCGGGGTTTTAGTAACAATGTGCCTAATAATCAGCAGCGAAGAGAACTTCCGGTTCCCCCTAGATCAGAATCGAAACACCCTGTCATCAATAGTAAAGAGGAACTTAACAGATCTCGTGGTCTACTATACGTGGTCTGTGGCGTTTATAGTCATGGGGCAGGACATTCTAAATACAGCGGAAAAGGCTTAGAGCTCTAGGAACAGGCTTACCTTAAGCAAGATGTCTTCGGGGGAAAAGCAAGCTCATATTTGTGGCATTTACAGGATCAGGCTCAATATGTCTCTAGGCACAGCACCTCTTCCGACAGTACAAGTCAGGCTACGGACTCGGAGGCCCCCTCTTCAGAATCATCGTCCTCGAATCATAGAGCATCAGCAAGAATACTAGGAATAAAGAACAAACCATGGCCAACTCCATCTACGACAATCCCAGGATTTCTGAAAGAGGGACAGAAGTCAGTCCTGTCTAGGAAAGCTTTTAGCTCTCTGGTTCAGGATATAAGCAGCGGTAGGATTGAAGAGTTGCCTGAATCTAAATCTGAGGATTATATCTCCCTGGAAGCCTTTATGGCGGAGCCTTCGAAAAAGAGACAACGTGTAGATATGGAAGATCTCCTTAATCCTGAAAAGTCATCCTCCTCGTCAAATGCGCAGAAGGTCCTAGCAGGAGCAATTCCAAAGCGTAGGACCCGTAAGCGAAGACGCGAAATTGCAGGCAGAGAGGGAAAGGGACCTATAGACTATAAATCGCTAGCTGAGCATATTCCAGTAACCCTAAATCTCCTAGAATTTCTCCAAATCAGTCCCGAAGGCACTTCCGTATTCAGAGAGCTCGGAGTCGCACCTAAAACTCGGAAACCCTCGAGGAAAGGCAAAGAGCCGCAGGGACTACAGGCATCCTTTAATTCCGTTCCAGCTCAACCTAGCAATTCCTCGACTAATGAGAAGGCATCATTCGTACATCTAGCCCCGGCAGTAGACAGCGATAATAAGGCTTTTAGAATTCTAGTAATTATAAAAGTCTTCGCGGATAGGAAGGTCAAAAATGTTACCTTGCTACTAGGAATCACACAAGCCGATCAAGGTTCAGACCTTAATATGATGACTCTAGCACTCTGTAAGGCTTTAAACTATAAGCCTATCTCCCTGGCTGAAAAGGGTTATAATAGCCTGGTTATGAATTGTGCTGATGGAGGGGAGTCGGGTCTGTCAGAATTTGTAGTCTTCGGCATGTCAGTCTTAGGGGTCTACAGAGTGGTTGAAGCATTCATCAGACCAACAGATAGGGGAAATCCTTAGGAATTGCACCTCCTGCTAGGTCTTCCCTGGCTTTGGGCAGTAGATGCAACGATCAGAATTCGGGACAGTTCTATTACATTAGGTGACCTACGAACAGATAGGGCAATATCTACGATCAAAGGTCCGATCTTCGTTCTAACCAAGAGACACAACTTAATCCTTCATCTAAAGCATCCAAAACCAGCCAGAATTAGGGGAATTCCAGTAACCCTAGAGGCCGAGTCTACAGAGTCGGATTCAGATGACTCGGAAGATGAATATGATTCTGAGGAAAGCGGGATGTCTAGTACCTCTTCGGAAAACTAGCATCTCGTCTTCGTCCTAAGTATGACGGAAAAAGACTACCTTAGCGATTTAAATCAGCTGTTAAGAGTGTAAATATCACTATTAATAACTTTACAGTCAATTATAAAACCTGGCCTGAGAAGCTAGATTTTAAGAGATTATTATTATATGCTTCCTCGGTAAGAATTAAGGTGTCAGGGATTGCAGGAGCTCCGCCTATCTAACCATCGGAACAGGTAGTAGTTAATTCACCTATAACAACCGAATCTCTAAGCTTCCTATCTTTGCCGGATAGCGCATGGAAGGCCCAAACAATTTCCGTTGTATTAAGACCTAAGAGCAGACCCCTTTCCTCGGACTCTTAGGATAAGGTTCAGAAGTGGTGGTCTGAGGTCGGGGTGGTCCTAGGATTAGTAATTCCTAATGAGCAGGCAAAATGTCGAGTTATACGCCTTTTGTATACATGGCGAGATTTGAACATAACAGAATTAACAGACATTTCACCATCTCATGTCTATGTTTATAGGGTGCGTCTACGCCCGGGCACTAACCCTTTCAGTGCAAGGCCGGTACAGAAGCGTTAGCCTCCGGGAAAGGAATATTAGCTCCGGAAAATTATTACCGAGGGAATAGCTTGTGGTTTATATAAGTATTACGTAATTGCCAACAAATGTTTCTCAGATTAGAATGCACAAGCCATCCTAGTAGATAAGTCAGACAATCCAGATCCGTGGGATAAGCCTAGGGTGACATTCAATTACAGTAATGTCAAGGAGGACATGCCTAGATACTATGTAGAGTTAATGTCTAAGGCCCATGATTACTTGTCAGACCCTTCACATAGAGTCTTCATGGTTGCAGATCTGAAACACGCATACTAGTCAATACTACTTCACCCGCAGGACCGTCATTATTTTGCCTTCACTATCCCCGGGATTAGTCAACTTCAGCCAACAAGAATGCCACAAGGTTCACAAAGTGCAAGTTTTACGTTGTCAGAGACTATGAAGATAGTTCTAGGCCCATTGCCAGCTGTGGAGCTAGGTGAAGGTGCGGAAGAGAGTCCAGCGCTACCGTCTCTACTTATATCAGAAGCTCAAGATAAGCTCCCAAAGTATGCTTTCTATTTTGATAATATATTCTCGGGAAAACCGGACTTTTCAGAGGCTTATGCCTTCCTATCCGAGGACCTTCTACCACGGTTAGGTTAGGCGAACCTTAAGCTGTTATTCAAGAAACTAAAACTTTTCATGGATAAAGTTGTTATTCTGGGAGTAGACCACCATGCTAGAGGCAAAACCACTATTCGCCAAGATAGAGTAGAAAAGATAAGGAACTAGCCAATTCCTAAAGATGCCACGGATGTCAAAGCTTTCATCGGGGCCATTCAGATCACTAGAACTTAGGTGAAGAACTTTGCAAACATCGCCAGACCTCTCACAAGATTAGTAGGGGATGTCTTCTGGAAATGGGGTTAGTCGGAACATCTAGCTTTTCAGCTGTTAAAGGAGATGTGTTCCTTAGTAGTAGAAAAAGCAGGATGGGACAGCCGGGAGCCGGTTCTGATGTATTCAGATGCTAGCTTGTACGGTGGGGGATGCGTGATCCTATAATCTCGAGGAAAAGAGAAGGTCCCGATTCTGTTCGATTCATTCACATTTACAAAGACTCAGCGCAATTACGGCACCTATAAACGTGAACTTCTTACGATTGTGGAGTTTTGCAGGAAGTATGACTATATGCTGAGGAATGTCAAGATTAGCATCGTCTACACGGATCATTAACCACTCACATATTTCCTGGAATCTAGTCAGCTAGAAGGGATCTATACTAGGTGGGCATCAGAGTTGAGATCGCTAAACATATCTCTTCAGTATATCCATGGATATCGCAATAAGACAGCGGATTCCCTCTCTAGGACTATCTTCGCCGATCCTAAATATAACGATGACTTTTCAGAGTTCGGAGAACTAGGTCTTACAGATCTGGGAGAACCTGTCTAGATCTGGAAGGATGGGAAGGATAGGTATGAAGAACTGATAAGAAGCCTAGAGGAGCCGGTAACAGATAAACACTTACAAACTCTATTTAGCAAATCTTCTAGAGACCTGGCTAGAGATTCGCCTGCGGATGTACGATTTGTGGAAAGCCTTCGAGTTGTAGCATATTCGGCAAGGGTATATGTCTTGAATGCGGCAGGACGTTCCGTGAACCTGGCCTATGATAAATTCTCATTATCACTATGGTGGAGGGATATTGTGAGATATGTATCGGAAGGTATCTGTCCAGAAGGTTTAGACAGGATCCGAACCTAAAGCTTTAAAAAGAAGGCCTCAAATTACCGAATCTCCTAAGGGATCCTGATGTATAAGTGGCGGGATTTGTGGAAACAGTGTATCCCCGAATCCGAAGTCAGCACAGTATTACAGATGTGTTATAATAAAGGGGGGCATTGGGGTCCTGCAATCACGATGCGCAAGCTAAGGGAATATCATTGGCTAGGAATGGTCAAAGATGTAGAAGACTACATCTCGGGCTGTCTTAGGTGCGCTTAGTTTAGAGTTGCACAGAGATCACAAACCTTGTCAATCGTGAAAGTCTCAGAACTAATGGACTTACTAGGTATTGATTTCATTAGCCCATTTCCGAAATATGAGGGTCACTCATATCGATACATTCTCCTAGTTATTAATTACTTCTCGAGATACATCTGGCTATTTGCCTGTAGGACAGATGATTCGGAGGAGGTTGTCAAAGCGTTAGGATCTATTTTCGATATCTTTAGAATCCCGGTGGGGTTCTATGCTGATCTAGGTCCGCACTTTTCATCCATGACCCAAAAATTTGTAGAGGACAGAGGAGTCTCTTGGGTCACATCTCCGGTAGCGGTAAAGAAGGCTACGGGGATGGTAGAAAAGGCAAATGATATTCTTCAGAGAATTCTGACAAAATCAGGAACCCCAGAAACCTGGCCTACTAGGTTAGCGAAGTCGGCTCTCGAGTATAACAGACATGAAATTGTGTACATTAGGTACTTACCTATAGAGATCTTCTTAGGGATTTCGCCAGTAGGAAACTTGGAAATAATGAAACTATCAGAAGTGCGGAGAGCTTTAGCCAGTAACTTCAAGTCTGCTAAGAAGGACCCTTTCCCCGAGTTAGAGGAACACGAGAATATAGTGTTGTATTATGTAGCTCACCGGATTAGGGTGAGGTAGGATGCTCACGAATTGTCGCAAAAGAGCCGGATTTAGACAAAACTAAAGCATGACAAGGGTGTCAAACCAAAGTCATTCTCACCCGGAGAGCTGGTTATGTTATACGACGCTAAAGCTGCAGGAAAGAAAATGCGTCCACGATAGAGAGGTCCATTCGTGGTCAGTGGCTTTAGAGAAGACCATGGAAAATCCTACGTGTTACGACAAATTAATGGCTCTAAAATTGTACACACATTCTATGGAGATCATTTGAAGAAGTTTAGACTACGGGAAGGGAGGCTTATCACTAGAGCCGAAGAAAACCTGCCGGTATATCAGAATATCCGTTATGGAACGGGCCACTTTAAACTTCCCAAGGATCTTAGGATCAAGAGAGGCACCTGGAACCTATCGGTAGTTATGAGTGTATCAGTGGTCCCAGGAGAAGGAGATTTCTACGAATGGGGAAATCTCTATGAGTAGAGATGCCCTATTATCTTTCCTTTGTCTAATATTGTATCCCCGTGTTTTATGTAGAATTGTTAGAAAAGTCGCTATTGTCTCAACTCATATTTTCTTCTCCCGCTGGCGAAGTATTTATTCACTTGTTACCCTGGGGCCAGAGGTACTACTATTGTTATTATTGTCTACGTTCAGGGTGTTACTATTGTCTTGCTTACCGCCCAGCATATCAGCTACTAGAATTGTCACTTTGTTATTACACAGCTGTTTCTAGGTCTGGCAGGATGGCTACTATTGTGGTGTCGGGCAGGATTGCTACTATTGTCTCTTCTTGTTTGTTTTCATTTGTTTTTCCTTGATTTTTCTTTTTTTTTGCGATTAAAGGCACAGTAGTTATTACGGATTGCTATTGTCACGAAGACAGGGGTTCGTGCCTAATTATTTGAAGGAGGGATGGCGTCATCTAACATCCGAGCGGTGGAAGTGGGGCCTCTGGTTGTTTATCCAACAGATCGGTTATTTGTTTACTCCGAGAATTCTCGATCTCACGAAACACAGTCCTGACGAAGTTTCGGGAAATCCTCAGACCTTTATCATCGGCGCAAAGAGTTCAAAATACCACCAGTCTCACGAATCTCAAGCTCACAAGCTCTCTCAATATGGGGGGAAAGTCCAAATCGTCGATTAGGGCACCTCCTGCCGGCAAATACACCGTTGTACAACATGGAGACTTCAAATTTTTCTTGATTGGAGAAGGGGCCAGCAATACACCACATCCACCATTTTCGGTAACCCCACAGCAGAGAAAGGAATGGGTGAGACTTCAGCAAGACCCGGATACAGACCTCGAATTGTGGCAAATGGGGGATGGGCATGGTTCGCCGGAATCAATGAAGTTGTTTGCCCTAGGACTATACGCAAGATTGAGAAAGGGTTTCGTGATTGATCCAATGGGAGTAAGAGGGATTCCAGTTGGAGTGCTCCTATGCGACTGCATGGTGGCTGAAGTACAAAACCTGGGATTGTCGCAAGCCACGAAGGCGAGATACTGGCCCGGTGATTTCAATCACGGGGGTGATGTGATCAAAGGAAGACTCAATCGTGGATTCGCAGCAAAAAGCCCAAGTAGAAAAATTTGGCAAATTTTGACAAAAGGCGAGAGTACACCATATCAATTCATGGGAGCTCAGGCCCCTCCAGGTCCTCATATCTTCGAGACTTTTGAGAAACAGAATACGGACTCGGCAGGAAGCGGAAGACCAATATTCTTGCAAAACTCAGTATCAAAGGAAAGCCGATACAATGCAGTGGGATTCGACATGAGGTTGGAAAAGCAGATCGTATTTGTATGCGCATGGATCGACAAGCAGAACAACACAGTCCTAGAGGAGAATCCTGCTTTCTCAAAGGGAAGTTCTTCAAGTACGTCATTCTTACCAACATCGACGGGAAAAGAACCAGAGGTGCTTCCACAGAGCAATCCAGAGTCAGTTACGGGTCCAGTAACAAGGTTACGAATGGCGAGAGCTATTCCAAGATCCCAATACATTGAGCTTTCGGATGATGGCACTGAAGCAATTAAGGAAGGCATCAACCAAGGCACAGCTCAAGATTCGGACCCGGTTGGGAAATTCACTATCAAAACCAAAGATATATACAAGAAGGTCGGGGACAATATTACCCAAAGCAGAATTGTTAAAGGCAGTACGTCAACTAAGCAGGATACCTCGTTCTTTGGGGTGCCAAAGCTGGACAGCATGAAGTCAAAATTTCACCAATCGCATGAGTCTCAAGTCAATGCTTTTCAGCAGTTCCTGGACAAACATACAGACCAGCCTGGTATTGACAGCAATAAAGGATCATATCTCAGGAGAACGGATAATAGAGCAGCACCTCCTGTCAGCCTCAGAACACCGTTGAATCCTCCGTCAGTCCAATTCAAGAATATGGGGTCTCCTCTAGATCGTCTACCAACTGCACAAATTTTGGGAGAATCATCAACTCCAGAGGCGGTTCAGCCGAAAACTCCACAAGTTGCACTTTCAAGTCTATCAAAGGAACCTGAATCCTCATTGATAGGGGGCCCAAGCTCGGATGTTCAGCCAAATCTGCTATTTCAAAGAACGGCTCATGTCGATTCAGGGTCACCTCCGGACAAGGTTCCATCATCATCATCACTCAGAATGGGCGGATCTGACCTTGAGAATGTTACGAAGCCTGGGATGCGAAAGACACCGACTCAGCAGTACCATGAGAAAATGGAGAGGATCCGGAGTGAGGAAGCCATGCGAATTGAAAGAGAGAGATCACTAAAGCGAAAGAGTGGAGAGCTTGAAGCACCCAAATCGAAAATCCCACGACAAGGCATATCGCAATCCAACCTCAAGCATCCCGACTTTGATCCACACAGAAGCCTGGCCAAATTTCAAGAAGTCATTCCGGATTTTAACTGGAATGAGGAGAAATTCCAAAAGTTGGAGCCATGGGTCCGGCAGGAGATGAAAGACTTCAGAGCCCAAACCTATCAATCAGTTTATGGTCTCCTTAAGGAGTTTCAGGAGGAATCCAGCTATCATTGGGAGAGGCTTCTGAATATCGACAGAACAATTGAGAATACCAGAAAATCCAACACAGATCTGAAGTCAATCACCAATGGCGCATTTTTCGCATTCATCGAACAAAAAGATCTAACAAAAGCCGCATTGGAAGTCGCATCGAAGGCACTTAATTTGATTTCTGAGATGGCTGTTGCGAAAATGACGCTTGATGATCCAATTTCCAAGTGTAGTAACAATGAGACGATTCAATTGCGAATCCAAGCATCAAAGGACATGGACATTCTCATGAGAGGCCTCGTTCAGGTTGGGGGAGAGGGGGTTACAGAGTGGGACGTACAATCCACAAAGCTTTCCGAAATTGAGAATCGGGTTTCCAATATTAGTACTATCATCGAAACCAGTTGGCCGCTAGGCAAAGCAAAGGAAATGGCCATATCTTCGGATCAGGGGATGAATGGAAATCCAGCATTTGTGCCTCTAGTGGATAGTATGCTGAGAAATCTCGGGAAACATGAATTGGACAATATCATTGTAACGGACTTGAGTGGGGTTGTCGAGGGTGGGGATGAAGAGGAAGAGGATTCAGCAAAGGAGTAGTTGTGTTCGTGATTGCCTGACTTTGTTTTTTTTCTTCTCCTGTACTTTGTTTTTTTTCTTCTTCTTCTGTACTTTGTTTTTTTTTTTCTTCTCCTGTACTTTGTTTTTTCTTCTCCTGTACCTTGTTTTTTTTTTGTTTTCTCCTTCAGCTCTGTCTCTTTTCTGAGAATGGTGGTTATGGTAGTGATGGGTCCAAGGGGTTGTGGAACATCAGAGATTGTTAAGATGGTGGGGTGGGTTTTTGAGGCTGATTTTGGGGTGGAAAGAATATTCATCTCACAGAGTTATTTCGCAGGAGCTCTTATTGTATGGGGGGGAGATGTTATGGTGGAATTTTTGGGACTGGTACTTAGTAGTTATTAGGTAATCAGGATGGCACACTAGGTGTCACCTGCACCCTCCTACAATACACATCCTTCTCCTCCCACAAGAATCCTGATCTTATTTGCACCCGCACCGCACCCCACCCACACCCGCACCCATTTCTCTTCCAGCCTGCCCTGCCCTCTCCTATCCCTATCCCGACCCCGACCTGCGTCCGCCCGTCCCTATTTTCTGCTCTACTCTGCTCTGCTCTGCTTGCTCACCCTCTCACCTCCTCCCTTTGACATTACCTGTACTCCGTACAAACATCGACTCTGCCACCAGATCCCATCGTCCGTCAACTCCACGAAACACCATCTCAGCCTGGTGATTATTGCAGCCCCCATAAGACGCTGCAGATAATAATAGCGAGAGCGATCAATCGCATACTGGTACGTACGTCTGTCCGTCTTTTGTCATTTTCATGCGCTATCGTCCTCTGCCTGGACACCTGCTTCGAAATCTGGAGGGCTGCAACTGCAACTGCATCTGGCCCTCCCGCCACAGTGTTTCCGCCCACAATCCTTTCTTCAAAGCGACACTTCACGTGCGACGACAATAGAGACCTTGCAGCCTTCCCGAGCCATCTCTTTGTCCATACTGTCGACAACTCAACTCCTCTTTTCGCTCTCGCGATCCCGCCAACCGGACTTCAAACCCAGCGCTAACATCTCTTGGTGCAGTTCGCGACTCCTTTACGGCTCACTGCGCGCCACTTTGCCAGTTCGATTCGCTTTCCATTTCCCACGATCCCTTTTTAATCAGACAACATGGGTTGCGGTTTAAGTACAGAGGAGAAGGAGGGCAAGGCCCGGAACGAGGAGATTGAAAATCAGCTGAAGAGGGACAAGATGCTCCAACGAAACGAGATCAAGATGCTTTTGCTCGGTCAGCAAACCCTTCCGCGGCTGAACTGCGAGAGAACAATACTTACGCCTCAACAGGTGCGGGAGAATCTGGTAAATCAACCATCATCAAACAGATGAAACTCATCCACGAAGGCGGCTACTCCCGCGACGAGAGAGAATCGTTCAAGGAAATCATCTTCAGCAATACGGTACAGTCGATGCGAGTCATCCTCGAGGCGATGGAGTCTTTGGAGCTACCATTAGACGACCAAAGGGCCGAATACCATGTGCAGACCATTTTCATGCAGCCAGCGCAAATCGAGGGCGACAACCTCCCTCCTGAGGTCGGAACTGCCATCGGAGCTCTCTGGAAGGATCAGGGTGTGCTAGACTGTTTCAAGCGATCGAGAGAGTATCAATTGAACGATTCCGCGAGATAGTAAGCGTCAAACTTTTCCCTTTCTCGATGATATATCACTCACACTCGACTTTTAGCTATTTCGACAATGTCGAGCGTATTGCCGAGCACGACTACATGCCCAACGATCAGGATGTTCTACGTTCCCGTGTCAAGACTACCGGTATCACCGAAACCACCTTTATCATTGGTGACCTTACATACAGAATGTTTGACGTCGGAGGACAACGTTCGGAAAGAAAGAAGTGGATTCACTGCTTCGAGAATGTGACTACCATTCTCTTCCTRGTCGCCATTTCCGAGTACGATCAATTGCTCTTCGAAGACGAGACGGTCAACCGTATGCAGGAAGCCCTCACCCTTTTCGACTCGATTTGCAACTCAAGATGGTTCATCAAGACATCTATTATTTTATTCTTGAACAAGATCGATCGATTCAAGGAGAAGTTGCCCGTCAGCCCAATGAAGAATTACTTCCCAGATTATGAGGGAGGAGAAGATTACGCATCCGCGTGCGATTACATTCTGAACCGATTCGTAAGCTTGAACCAACACGAGACAAAACAAATTTACACCCATTTCACTTGTGCCACGGATACCACCCAAATTCGATTCGTCATGGCCGCTGTCAATGGTAAGTCGGCAAACATTACTTTACCTGTGATTGATAAACTAATCTCTTCCTAGACATCATCATCCAGGAAAATCTTCGTCTGTGCGGTCTCATATAATCACCGACAGCAATGATTTGCTGTATGCGTACAGGAACTTTCTTTTCCCTCGGATACATAGGCGTTCATCTTTCAAAATACGGCGGTCCTTCTATTATACCAACACTAGGGTCGCAGATTGTACCATCCCATATCTACCATCGAATTCATTCGATGCTCGAAGACTAGACGAAGATGGATATCTTATGGTATCGACCGGTGGACGAATTCGATGCGTACAACAGCAGCCATGCGTTTTGAATCTGCTTCCCTGTTATTATTGTTTGCTTTTTTGTTTTTTTCTTGGTTTTTCGGAAACGTCATCTTTGTCTATGACGAGAAAAGATTGACGTTTTCATCTGGGCCTGTGTTCCAGTCATTACGGAGGCACACCTTTGCATTTCTTTGACTTGAAAGTCTTATTAATAGTGACGACCTGCTTCGTCTTTTTCTTCCCTCTTCCCGGAAGAGAGAGCGCACGTATGAGTAGCGGGTCGTTCCAATACATACTCGACCTAGCTGAATCTTTTCATGTCGTGTACGTGGCTGTAGTGTAGTCCGGTGGACTTGTAACATGGGAGGTGAATGCATGGGTGGGCAGGGTGATAGACATGTCAACACAAGATTAGGCTTGTAAATCTAGACATGCCTACTTGTTCATGGCTGTCCAGCGCTGGTGGGCGGGTGCGGGCATAGCCCAGGGGGATGATAAATAGGTGAATAGAGTGCCGATATGATATTGATATTGATATCGAGATCCCGACGTTTACGTTACGTGTACCGTGTTATGTGCTTTGGAGTTTCGCCTACCTAATCCCAGTGACTTTTCATACCTTGAATACCTGACGCTTGATAGACAGATATGGATTGCTACCATATGATCTGGTGTGATATCCCTAGACCTCTCTCAACTCGACCTTGGGAAGTACAGTAACAGTACTGTATATCTATGGGCGACAGCACCAGGTCATGTTATCTATCTATCTATCTATCCTCAATATGATTGGCAGCCTGGCTCGCCTTGGTGGGGCGGGTTCACATGGATTGTACGACTTAGGCTAGACAACCCGACCTCACCACGTCGTTAGTCCTTGCATCTTGATATCTGTCAACATATATATATATACGGCGATTTCACGATTGCGAGATGTTGATGTGAGATGTTGATGTGAGATGTTGATGTGAGAACGTGGGCGGATAGCTTGTGATACGAGAGTTGCTACGCGTGCGAGTTGGGATCGCGTGGCTGGGTTAGATACGGGCGAAAGAGGAGATTGAGGAGATTGAGGAGATTGGGGAGATTGAGGATACGGGTTGTTGAAGTGAAGTTGGGAGAAGGGACGGACGGGAAAGGTATGTTGGTCTAGTTGCTTGCAATTGGTATATCTCCGGCCCCGCGCCTGCTGATTGATGGGATGAAGATTTAGGCGTGATTGTAGGTGCTGGGTGGATTGGTGCGTGAGGTGAGAGAGTGGCGTGGCTGAGTGAGAGGTTGTTGGTAGGGTTTGGTGGATTGTGATTAAAATGTTAAAAGTGTTGTTGCTGACTGAATTGCTAGGTCGTATGTTGTTGGGATTGGTGGAATAGGCAATTATAGTTTTGATTTGTGGGATTCTGATTCGATTAGCTGAGACTACGACTATCCGTCTAATCTATCGCGCACGGAAATTGTAGACTCAAGCGTCATGTATATCCTCCCAAGGAACACATCACTTAATAACCTCCTCACCAAATACCTTRTCACCCTCGCYATCATCCTCTCGTGGATTACGCTGGTACAAAGCCTCGTCACCTTCGAGACGATACGGAGTTTGACGGCTACGACTTTGGAGGCTGGGGAGAGGATTAAGGGGGTTGATCACCTTGAGCTGGGTGTGGGATTGGAGGGGGTGAAGGAAGATGGGATGAGTGGGCAGAGGGTTGTTGGGCTGGGAGGGAGTATGAGGGATGGAGAGGGGGAGGGACATAGAGAGGAAGTTGAAGATGTGAGTTGATTTCCTTGATCTTTTGATTGGGGGGGGGGTAGTGGTCGTGGAAAAGGGAAGGTAGGCAAAAGGAGGTAGGAAGTGATATTTGTGGGAGGCGACTTTAGCTCGACTGCTTACTACACCCACATCACAGCACAGCACAGTATACTCGTGAATTCTGGTTTAAGTTCTACTCTACACCTGAGACTGCTTTGCTAATACTTCCTATTCATAGACAATAACAGCAAGCCTCCACATCCTATGTTCAGATCTTTTGGCTGCGTTGGAAATCCCTTTACAGAATCACGATGTACGTCTATGCTCTCCACCCCTCCCATCATCCACCCTTCTCTCTTATTCCTTCCTTCCTACGAAGGGCAGCAGCATATCCCCCATTCTAACGCCCACCAGCCCCCAACTCAATCCTGCACAACAACCATAAAAGACAACCACGCCTTCCTAAACGCCACAGTCCACCTCCTGCGCGATATCGCAGAGCACCAGACGCTCTATCACTGGGATGGCGAGAGCGGAGTGCTCGATGGGATGGTTTGGCTGCAGGGATTGTGGGCTAGTCGGAGTACTGTAAGTCGTATCCAGTCCCCTATCCCTCCCTCCAGATATCCATCCATCCAGTGACGTTCGCGGGAGAGGATGAGGCGAAGGGGGAAGAAGGCTAATAGGGAGTAGAATATCCAACATCGCTCGTTCATAGATCGCGCTGTATGGGCCCACGGCGTGTTTTGCGAAGAACGAGGTGTTGACGAGGGGCGTGGAGGTTGTGGAGTGTATGAATGATGTTATTGATATGTTTGGGTAGGGTTTTACGGCGGAAGAGGGGGAGAGGGGGAGAGGGAGGGTTCAGGTGGTGGAGCGCGAGGATGGGTGGGTGTAGTAGGGAGTGGAATTCTTCGCGTCTCGCTAATGGGGTAGGATATCTAATGGCGTTTCTTATTTTTGAAGTATGTATAACGAGTGGTTTCTGACGGAGTGTGGGGTTTAAGTTCGAGGAGATCTATCTGTTCTGGCGCTGAACATGGTTCTTACGAGCGCTGTGTCTGTGTTATTGTCTACGATTGAACTATGAAAGTCGCCGAGAGGATCGATCTATTACGCCGCTGGTTGTGTGTGCAGACGGTGTCTGGTGTTCTTTTTTCTTAATGAGTAAGGGAAGATAGCGTTGAGGGAGGGAGAGAGAAATAGTGTTCTCCCTACGGAGGGTTCGGGTCCGTTCATATGGGCAGACATACACTATTTATAGATTAAATCCCGTAATTACGGTACTATCTCCCATATTCTCGTTCTGGCACTCTTTTCGAGTTGTACAATCATTTGTACAATATCAGTATTTATGGATTGTTTTGAAACTAACCCCTGTAACCCTAGTTTCAGAGACTTTTTACTTCCGCTCTTCCGCTCTTCCTCACCTTATTTCTTCCTCTCTTCCTCTCTTCCTCCTCTCTTCCTCAAAAAATCGTAAGTACACTCTCCTTCCTCACAAATCGTAAGTACGCTCTTCTCTTCCTCTCTTCCTCTCTTCCTCACAAATTGTAAGTACTCCTATTCCCTCCCCTCAGGTTAGCGACAGCGAGGTAGGCAACAGCGAGGTAGGCGACAGCGAGGTAGGCGCGACAGCGAGGTCGGTAGGGTTAGGAGTAAGGGAGGGTAAAGGGGTAAGAGGTAAGGGGTAAGCTTACGGTGCGACAGAGGCGTGTTTAATAATATATAGAGTATAAGTAGGGTCGAATTGTATAAATTATAAAAGTTATATAGACAAATTGATTCTATCTTTACAATTATCCTCTCTATATTTACAGTTATCCTCTCTATTATCCTCTCTATATTTAAGGAGTCTATCTTTATAGAGAGGTGGCACTTTTACACCCGATTTTGGTCACTATATTTATAGGATTTAGTCGATATAGTCCGTAAAGATAGACAATAACACTATAAAATATATAGTAAGCGCTACCGTAAAGATGGTTAACAACTCTATAGGAAATACGGTAGCGCTTACCGTATTTACGGACCACGGAACCTCCGTAGGGTCTCTTTCTCTAATTCCTAGGATATAGTGTTTACTCTGTTAAGCTATGTTATGTTAAAGATGATAGGGTAATATAATTTCAACGTACCTCTTTCTTGACCACTATAGGGCTACTTTGTAGCAAGTATGTTACTGTATTCTTAAGTCACGTGAAAATCCTAACTCCGAAATATATGAATTTCTTCCTCCCCGCCAACCCCACCAAGATCTTAATCTACGCAAACAATTATGCCAGTAAGTTCGAACCCAACCGCCCACAGCGACCTAATCAGCTAACGATACCCCCAGCTAATAATCATCACCGGCTATCCCACATCCGGGAAAACTCACCGCGCAAAACAACTCCAAACCTACCTCACCTCACGCATCTCATCCCTCCCCGCAACATCTCCCTCCGCCAGCCTACGCGTCCATCTCATATCCGATCACAGCCTCTCCATCCCCCGCAGCGTCTACAACCTCGAGTCGAAATCCGCTCACGAGCGCTCCAACAACGCATCGGAGAAAGATGCGCGCGCGACGATCTACGCCGCTGTCAAGAGAGTGCTGAGTACCAAGGACATTGTGATTTTGGATGGGTTTAATTATATCAAGGGGTGGAGATATCAGCTTTATTGCGAGGCGAAGGCGCTGAGGACGCCGTGTTGCTTGTTGCAGGTGGGCATCGCTGTAGATGCTGCGAGGGGGGTTAATGAGGCTCGACTTCAGGCGGGGGGGGAGGCGGGAGAAGAGGAGTTGCCTTATGATAGGGAATGCTGGGAGAATTTGGTGTTTCGGTATGAAGAACCGAATGCGATGACGAGGTGGGATAGTCCGCTGTTTACGGTTGTTTGGGACGATGAGTTGCCTCCGAGTGAAGCTATCTGGGATGAAGTTATTGGGCCAGAGGCTGAAGGCGGGAAGAAATTGGTTCGGCCGAATGCGGCTACGGTTTTGAAAGCACCGAGTAGTGAGGACTATCTCTATGAGTTGGACAAAGCTACTCAGGGTATCCTGAGCAGGATATTGGAATGGGCGAAAGATCATCCTGGGGAAGGAGGAGGCGTTGTCAGTGTTGGTGAGGCAAAGGGAGAAGAGCTGATTGTCGAATTGCCAGCCAATCCAGTGGGACTGCCTGCGTTACAGAGGATCCGACGGCAGTTTATAAGTTTGAATCGGACGAGTGCGGTGCCGGCGAAGAGGATACGAGAGACGTTCGTGGCGTATCTGAATGATTCTTTTGAAGCATTATGAAAGACATCTTTTAAGCCGTGGTTCGGGCAACGAGGAGTTTTGGATGGGCGAAATGCCTTGCATGATACCCCGGAGTTGGTTGCTGTCGGAGACTAAGAGCATTTAACTTGCGAAATTTCCAAACGTCGTTAATGCAATACTACACTACTGCGCCCTTCACTTCCTTTTCCATCTCCTTGAATCGATGTTCATCCCACCTGGTTTCTCGTCCGACAATTGGCTCTTCGTACCGATTTCCAATGTTCGTCAGAAGTTCACCAATGCCCACTCTCGAACCCTAATTTCCACTTGATACCCGTCGGCCGGGGTGAAAGTCGTTTCACTAGCTGTACTCTTCACAACTACCAATCTCAACACGCCGTCTACGGTATACCGCATGATGCGTCTCTTCAAATCTCACCTCTCTCACCCCTCCATCTTCGAGCTGCTACTAATATCATAAATACTAAACCTCCCCCCATCTCCACCCTCCCCGGCAATTTCCCTCGCACGGCCGCAGATCGAAATGCTCCTTCCCTCGCACGGGAACCATATCGAACTTCTAGGTTACGGCCATGAGTTTGGCTTCGAAGGGGTTGCGTGGATCGTGTGTCGCGAAGAGAGGACCTGTAGGGTTCGTCGACGAAACGGAAGAATTCTTCCCAGTCGCCGGGGATGATGAGCTTGGTGGATTCGGTGTGTGGGAGACTATTTGATATTGATGGATTGTTCACTATGCAGATATCACGTTTATCGTTACTCAACTCACAGCAGGAATACTCGCAAACACCTCGCCTTGTCGTTCGCCTATATATTTAGCTTTCCTCTCACATATAGGAATATATCGTGTGCCTCCCGCTGGTAGTAGAAGCCTATGGCCGCTTCCGAGTACGGCGAAGGTGTTGTGGGTTTCCGCCCCGGTTACGAGGAGGCGTGTGGTGGAGTTTGAGGTTGGGATTGTGTATTGTTCGCCGCTGTAGATGGGGAGGTGGTAGGGGGTGCTGGTTGAGGGAGGGTGGGAGATGATTGGTGGCATGGTTGATAGGGAGGATGTAGAAGGGGGGTGAATGGTAGGGGATGAGGACGGAATTAGAGTAGACAATAGTTGTGGATTAAATCTAGTATTTCCTATATCTATATATTATATATCCTCATAACCTCACTACACCAAGCAAACTCCCGCCTCCACCTCCCGGGACTTAAATGTGGACGGCGGCTAACCCCACATTCGAGAACCTGGGGTGGACGTCTTCACACAACCTTCTAACTTCTAATAATATCATATCCCGACCTCTGCTCTCGGCTCCGAATTCTTCTTATCGTCCGAAACATTATGATTGTATATGTAAATTCGTGTTTCCTGCTTTGGTAGCGCCGGACTCCGTCGTGTAGAAGTATACTGAATGCTTCACGTGGAATGTGGGGCGAGGTACCCACAGGTGGATCGACCTGCCCCCCTTTTAGCCTGTACATATATGTACCCACGTAAGCGATGAATCTGGACGTCCTCGCTCGCGCCCTCGCCCTCGCCCTCGGTGTCAGATATTAGATATAAGAAGCTTGGAATTCCTAGTATATAACATAGTTCCTCGCACAATCGTACATTCCCTCTGATTTTATAATTCGTATATCACACCATGGAACAAATCCAGCACCTCTCAACCAGCACCTCCCGCTCAATATCCACCACCCTCCTCCCAACCTTCAAAATCTACACGCCCCTCCTCCTCGCCAACAAACCCCGCATCCTCTCCACCCCCCTCACAACCCACACCTACGGCCCCCACCCGCGCCAAACCCTCGACCTCTACCTCCCCACCCCGCCAGCCTCCTCAACGTCCCCAATCCTCATCTTCCTCTACGGCGGCGGCCTCATCCACGGCGACAAATCCTCCCCCACCACAGCCCACAACCTCGTCTACCACAACCTCGGCGCCTTCTTCGCCCAGCGCGCCTGCACAGTCGTGATCCCAGACTACCGCCGCGTGAACTCCTCCGCCGGCGGCGACGACGCCGTGTTCCCCTCCGGCGGCGACGACGTAGCCGCTGCCCTGGCGTGGGTTGCCGAACACCTCGCCCGCGACGCCCACCGCGATGTCTGGATCTTGGGCAACTCGGCGGGCGGCGTGCATCTGGCGACGTTCCTGCTGCTGGGGAAGTACGCGGCGCAGCGGGCGGCGCTGCGGGATGGGGGWGSGGGSCTGGCGTTGAGGGGGTGCGTGATGCTTGCGGTGCCGTTTGAGATTGAGGGGGCGGGGCGGGAGGAGGTGTTGGTGCGGTATTGTGGGAGTGTGGAGGGGGCGAGGAGGGGGTCTGGGATGGGGTTGTTGAGGGGGTTGAGGGAGGGGGGGGTAAGGAGGGAGGAGGTTGCTGTTCCGAGGTTGTTGGTGCTGCTCGGGGAGTTTGATCCGGAGGATGAGATTGCGAGGCCTGTGAGGGAGTTTGTGGGGTTGTGGGAGGATACTTGGGGCGAGGGCTTGGAGTGTCCTGCGTGGGCGTTGATGGCGGGGGAGGTGGAGGGGGAGAGGTGGGCTGAGGAGGTGCTGGAGTGGATTAATGCTGGGTAGGATGGGATTGTTAGATACTACTTACATGGCTGTGTCTTAGAAGTCGGGAATAGATGCAAGTAGTAGTACTCATCTTCTCGCTTATTCTCGCTACTTTACCACATCACGTATCAACTCTATACTTAAGAGCACAATTCTGGGCATGCTTAGAATGTAAGTGATCATTAGCAGTCCCAGGTGAAGAATTAGTGTATAGATGTCGATATCTTTTCATACTTAAATTTTAAACTTGTCTCGCTACTTCTAGACGACGTAAGATACACGACAGGTTAGGAATAGCATTAAATCGAGTAGACATAGTCGTTAGATAATAAATACTAGCTAACTGTTATTCTTAATTTCATTATCAGTACTACCACTCTAAGTTAAAGGTATATCTATAACAATACATCCCTAAAGCTATATATTAATTCATAGAATCTCATATATTAGAACATCACCAACTCATAACTTCAATTACTCTACAGACAAGACCTCGAACTCTTAAAAATATATACTAGCATCTAGCCCAATCAATATTCAAAAGACGAATACAAGCACCATCTAGCCTAATCAATATTCAAAACACGAATACAAGCACCATCTCTTACACAGCACTCCACCTTTCTCCGCTATTCACAGGCCGGTATACTTGTGCTGGGTCATGGAATACGCCATCTCTAGTCGGGTCATAATCTAGACGCCCGGATTCGTACGAAGAACGGTCTATTTATTCGGGTAATAGATACGTAATCGAGCCCTTCCAAAGAAACGAATATGCGAAGACGTCCTCTGATTGTTCCTGCATTGGCAGTATTTAGGACGTTACTATAGCCACGATCCAGATCTACAATTCTTGAGTCTTGTCGTGATATATCAGTACACCATTTAATTAGCATATTATTCTGCATCTCCTCTCCAGCAGTTAATTAACTCAATACCACGACCCAACAAACTCGTCATTATCATCCCGATCCTCGCGCAGGAACGCCATGATCTGAGCGAGATGACATCCGTGATTTCGACGTAAGAGCGATTTGAACGATCTCTACATCCTACGCTCTGATGAGCATATCACAGCTGCATCGCGCACTTCGACCTTGAAATACATGACCAGGTTCCGTGCCGCTGTCACTAGATGTTGCCAACTAAGCACGAACAGTGTGTTAAATGATTAGATTTGATTTGATTAATGACCCTAAATCAAATCTAATCAACTAAATAATCAGATTAATCAAATCTAATCTAATCTAATCAT
>QYAH01000273.1:32930-60688 GCA_003988945.1 Chaetoscypha palmicola | reverse complement strand
AGCTCGGACAACCACACCAACGAGTATCATATATCTGCCCCGCGTCTGCCGTCAAGTCTACCAGGAAACGAGACATGTAATCTACGCAACACCAACCTTTCATTTTCATAGCACGCACTTCCTTTCATACTACACATCACACCTCGCCTCCTTCAAACTCGTTAGCATATCCCACATTCACCTCCGACTCGTGGCAAAACGAGGCATTCCCATCGCCGTCTTCCGCTCCCTCGCGAAATGCACCGCGCTCCAAACCCTCACGCTCGTGCTCGTGCTGGACGGTATACTGGGAACGCATCTGGCGTGCGACAGTGTTCTTCTGCAGTGGAAGAAAGCGAAATGGGAGATGTTAAAGGGGTTGCCGTTGAGACACGTAGGGTTGATGTTCGGGTTGGGGAATGCGCGTACGGAGCTCAATGTTGGTCGGTGGCTAGCTCAGAGCGGGAGGATTTGGCCTGCCTATGAAGAGTTTCTGCGGGCTGTCGAACGGAAAGGTGGAGTTAGTGTTAATGCGGAGACTGCGGGGGGTGAGGTGTAGAGATTAGAGGTAGAACCTTCGTCTTCTAGGGTATTCATAGAGAAAGTAGGGTGGCTCGCGATGGCTAGAGAAAACGGCAGGCTAGTGTTTGTTGTCTCATTGTCTTTCGTATACTATAATGTTATATGCTGAATAACAATATAGACTACAGTATACTTTGAGAGCTAATTAAATATGTCATATACTCTAAAAAGGTTAGATAAATGTATAGTAAACATCGTCTCCCCTGCCCTAAACTCCTGAGTGTGCCACTTTGATGTCTCCTGGGAGGGTGATTGAGAAGAAAGCTAGTAACTGGCAATCTGAGCACTATGCATTGGCGAAATCAGTTGCACTGATCGTTGATATTGTATTAGAATGAACACCGAAATTAATAGCCAGCTATGTTTATATTGTACYGCAAGTATGATACGGAGTGAAGGGGAGAAGCAGTAAATRAAAGAGTTTGATTCGTGCGAAATCTACTGGGAATTAATTGTAGAATCAATCATCAAATATGAATCTGTTGCCGGATCCTAGATCTGAACAAGTCTCAAATGGCCAAGCATGATACATACATACGATAAACTCCATGCCCGTAATGCTATGATTCCTTAAAGGTATACAAGCCTGTACCAAACTCCCAAACTCAACAACAGTATGCAAAACTCCAACGCTAAAAGAAATCCAGCCTGTCCCTCCACTTAACGCTTTTTCAATCCACATCTCGCCAAACAACTCTCCACGCCCTCAACGACATTCTCCGGGAGTAAACGACGAAACATATCAACATCCCTCCCATCAACATTAACCTCCCCCCCAAGCGCACCCTCCACAATCTCCGTCTCCAACCCAACAAACTCCTGCGCAATCTGCGCCACCCCCGGGTCCTCATCGGGAAARCTAGCAACGAAMGTACTAGGCGTACACAGCGGATTGAACTCGGTATGCATAGCGCCCTGAGGRAAGACAGTCATGTCGAACTTGTTAAGCAGRTGACTGAATGTGCGAGCGCCGTTTTCGGCGACGACTTGGCCGAATAGACTGCCTTCGATGATGAGGTTGAGTTCGGAAGAGCGGGGGTGCACGTGAGGTGTGTTGAAGCCGCAGGGGGATAGGAAGCCGACTGCGAGAGCTCCGCGTTGGGTGGTGAGGGCTGGGAAGGTCGCGTGGTCTGCGCGAGTGATGTTCCCTCCTAGGCCTTTGGCTACACCTTGTTTGCGGCAGGGGTCGGTGAAGGAGAAGACGAGGTCGGATTCTGTGAGGAGAGCGAGGCGGTCGACGGCGTTGGGTGCGAGGGTTAGCTCTCGGAAGAGGGTTGGGTTGGCGATGGTTTCGGTGGTGCATGATGGAGGGAGGTTGTTGGTGGCAGTGGGAGGCACGATTGTGGTAGTTGCGGTTTGGGAATAAGTGTCATTTGGTGCTGCAGGTGCTGCAATAGCGGAAGTTGTAYAGAGCAAGGCGATGAGAGTTTTGGAGAACATAATGATGAGCTTGGGACTAAGTGATGATGAGCTTAAGATGAAGTCCCCGTGTGAATAGGTGAGGTAGGTGCGTTGGAAAGAGTTGTAAGTGTAAGTGAAAGAGGTTGTAAGGAGACAAAGGATGAGATTGTTGGTTGATGAGAAGATGTATGTCTTGATTGTGGGGGGAAACCCTTCTCTACTCTTATACACTTTGCAGAAGTACAAACACCAGACCTTTGATGCCAGCAAAACCATCGGATGCGTGAGTATGTCATGACTTGCAATTCCAGCACCAACAAAGGGGCAGTGTGGCAATCCAATTCCCGCAGATGAGAATAGATACAAGTTTCGACGGACTTCGTGAGGCTCCGGGTGAAATGACCACCACCAAAGTACGTTCTTCGCATACCGAGCTGGAAAAGCTCTTGGCTTGAAGAATGCAGGCCAAATACGCTTCAGCATTGAGGCGGAGGGCTGGTACGATTGCAAGACATTAGATCCGACGCAGATGTGGCTGAGGTGCTTACTCTATCCGCGGCCGAACGTCTATTGTCAATTGACAGTCATGAAAATGAATTTGATATTCTCTATYATAATTCACCATAATCTACCACCAAATCAGTATGGTTCATTAATTGTGAGTCCATGTAATAGAAGGTGCTCACTGTGGTGATCTCAACCGTGACGATGTTTTCAGCCTCGACGCTTGGATATGTATTTCCACACCATTGATTTCGAACCAAGTCCAACATAGAAGTCAAGGTTAATCTTACGAATCCATGCACTTTCTAGCTGCCCTTCACAGCTTGTGGCAGTGTTGACACGGGGACGCCATTTTCCGGAGTGGCTGACCATGAAATGACACTTACGATAATTACATATCCTCGGCCGCTGGTCATCAGAGAACAATGGCACATCGTTTTAGCTGTGGTGACGTACAGATCCGGTGTMTTGGTATGAAAGGTAGTATTGTTAACACCAACAGAAATCGGTTGGATATCGTGAGTTGTACACGGAATATTGACCCCAATGCGGAATCGTGGTTCGCTTGCATGAGCCTCAAGAGCCAAGTAGTAGATCGGAGTACAAAGACAACGGTTCTAATGCAACGCTGGATCCCCCCAGTCATATGTCGAGAATGATACTCTCTGCGGGAGTCCGTGTTGTAATTCAATTTACAACATGCCGGAGTAGCCGCTGGGACACACAATATCCGATGCAATCAATGGAATTGATTCTCTGGTCGTCAACCCTCTATRCAGGAGAGACAGCTCTTCTGAATAGTTACCAGACTTTCTTGTCGCGGAGCTGGGAGTATGACTGCTTGAGTTGGTGGTGATGCATCGCYAGCACTTCACTCGAGAGCGGTGCTATGCCAGTAGTTTGGAATCAAAAATAACATAGAACTACCCARAGAAGCCTCAACGGGCCTATTGAGTGTTGCGCAGCGCTCTTCCAATTTTAGATCCGTCCTGGGGTCTAGAACGTACATAAAGTTCCTCCTTGGGATGTTCTGGAGCCCAGTCTAATCTACCCGTAATAGCCCACGGCTTCACGAGGAGTAAGCACTCTGGACATCTTGTGCCTGGTTCAACTTTGTTAACGATAAATACCKCAATGGAAGATGAGTGAGAAAGTTGCATACCTCAGGAAACGCCACATGCTAGAAGTGGAAGCATGACTCTATCSACAACGAGCGCAACAAGAAAACTGTCTGTCAGAGCCAGCACTCAGTTGCCAACGATGTAGCTCAGTCCCGAAGCGCAGTGAGATCTCAACACTTTCCACCGGCCGACTCCTACAAGCTTCGTGCTCCAACAACCCGAAGGATCACAAGGCCAACAACGTGGAAATCTTCGTTCCTCCCTACTTCAAATCCCTATAGGGCCGAACACCCGACCATGACGTCTCGTACATCTCACCATCGACTACATGCTCGCGCACAAACCCAGATCATCGGAGATGGCCATCGTGAATGAAATGATGGAACCAAAGTTACCGGCTTGGCACGACTCAGATCCTGTACTGTACCTGTATAGCCGAGGGTATGGTATGCTGAGCGTTCGGAGCGAACAGGTGGGCATAGAGGTCGGTATTCGATAAAGATTTAGGGATTATTGATCTGCGGATGTCGCTCGATGCCATGACGATGTTGTTGATGGAAGTTTGAGGTTGAAGTTGCGTTGGACTTCTAAGGTTAGAGCTGAAGTCTCACATCATGTGATCTAAGCGAGGCCCCCCCCTTCCGTTCAAGATGAGCCCCAAAAGCCACAGATGTAGATATCTAATCGCCTTTGCTAAGTGTGCTTCGCCAAGTAAGACATCAGTATTCGACATCAAAATGATCTAAACTCCTGCCTCGAGATCTATGTCATACACTAAGTACCCTTACTCTCTCATTCACAGATGGATACCTACTTACTTAAGTAAGCTCCGACCATATATAATTTTTCACAGTAAATCAAGTTGATAGATCTACACTCTACACCATTACAAGTCGATCCGAAGTCGAAGACGCTCTATCCCCATCATGTTACAGATATCCTAAAATTCACTTGCCCACTTCGCTCCGTCGCTACTAAACCACACCTCTCCATACCACACCGATCTACCACACCACTCGTTCTTCCGCCTCTCCTCAGCTGCCGATCATGACCCGATGCAAGAATGCCATATACAACCAACTAGTAAAATAGGAAGTACCTCAGACCATCACACACTGTACATCCACCAACACTTACCAATCCACACTAGTATCCCCCTCTCCCAAGTTCCACCTCCCTCAGCTCATCAACCATACCTCCTACCTCCACCTCCACCTCCAAACCCCTCTCCTTTCCCATTCCTCAAACCGCCCATCCACTTTCCTACAACCCCCCTTCCACCCCCTTTACACCCCCCCACACACACATCCTCACCAAACTCATACCTCCTCCAACAAAACCACCCTACTCCAAGGCCTATCATCTACCTACATCTCTCCGCCCACACACAACAATCGAATCAGTAAGTACGTACTCCGGAACTCCGTAAGTGAGTTAGTAGCATACCAGCTCTCCTTCCCTGCAAACTACGTAGTACTGTAGCTAGATTTCTAGCTAGGATTAACGCTCGTGATGGAAGTTGGATGGAATGAAATGAATGAATGGCTGATAGTGTAGCTACTTACTTACGTACCTAGTTTCATAACTATAATCTGTTAGATATTATATCATATCACGTCAATCACTTTCCCATCTCCCATCTCTCATGTCCCATCTACTCGCACACAAATCACCACATCACTAAAGCAAGTCGAATCATATTCAAATAGAAAAAAAATTGATCATCATCCCATTTCATATACTGAACTCTCTGTCTCTCTGTATGCACAATCGACCTCCTCATCGGAAGAAAAAATTACGTAGAATACATTAATTACAGTATACCATCCACCGCCCCGGTCTGACACCTCGACCGACCAAGAGAATTCTCCTTCAATTGGCACGCGGGCAGGAAGGCCACTAATCGAAGAACCCGTCTCCGCTCTCAATTCCTTATTTTACACGTCCATCTGATATTCCTCTGAAGCACGTCAAGAAGTGGTGGTCTATTGTATCGTAAGTGAGAGTAAGAGTCGAAGAGTTTTATTCGAGCAAAGGAAAGGATTCGAGTAAGAGTCAGAATCTTCAAGACCATTTTCCGAGGCGGTATAGGTGTGTTTGTACGAGAGTGTGTAATGTACTGAACGTAAGAGGGTATCACGTCCCAACCCATGTTCCCCAAGTTGTGTTCCTCAAGGCGGTTGTGCTTGTCGTTTGTTGCGCGGATGTAGTTGTCCACGTTACTATCATTTATATTTTGTTGTTGTATTGAAAGTTGATTCCCACCGAAATATTGAACTCCAATCCTGATATTGATCGATTCCAAGGAAAAAAAGTTGATAACGCTGAAAATGCTGATCGCTGGCTAAAGTAAGATGAGGGTGTTTCGAAACCCTAGGTACAGCGAAACGAAGAAGATGTCGACATAAAGCAATCCAAAAGGAGAACTTTGAACCCCGACCATTCAAGCACCGGTATGTGACATGTGCAATGTGGACCGTGGGAGTTGTATTTGAATGACCAAGGGGAGAATTTTCGTCCAGGCGGACTAAGGACGCAGGGTTCGAAGAAATGAAACGGTCATCATATGTTCGTTCGAAGGCGGATGAACTATGAATATTGATCCTTCTCTTTCAGGCCGCCAATTCGATCCATATCGATAGAGTGAAATCTATCCCCTCCTTCCTTTTCGTATGCAGGTAGCTGTTCATCTTCCTGTAATGGTTCGAGTCCGAYACCTGTATCTCCTAMACGAACAACCACGACACGTCCACTCTTGTTTTGTCCAGCCTCATCTTGTTCATCAGGGAAGGTGATTCGGATCTCAGGCACCGGTGATGTTGGTGTGGTTGGGCTGTTCAGCATTGAAGATTTCTCGTCATACACGTAGATACTTGAGTTGCGGCCTTCGTATGGAGTGGCGGTGATTGTCAGACGGCGATGGCCCTGGACGGGGTTCTCATTGTATTGAGGAAGTGATTGCCGTGCAATGGCTTTGTTTCGACGGATCTTGCGCACGACATAGAGTGCACCCACTAAACAGAGAGAAACGAAGACAAGCGCTAAAAGAGCAATCAAAAGATCGATCATAGTACTTGAYATTTTGTCGTCTGAAGAATTGTCATCGTCCCGGACGGCGAGGAGGGCTCTGCCTCTGATAACGAGTGTTGATATGGAGTCCATTATGGAATTATGGTATCATGAAATAGAAGTCGTTAAAGCTCTGACGATAGTACCTTGAGGTAGTAAGAGCGATTGCACAAGATCGTTAGAGCGCGGTATGTATTGAGGTTGGAAATCCGAAGCTGTTCATCGCTAGGGTTAGCCATCGTCCCGTACGCATTCGGATCTCCTGGACCGATAAACAAAGTATCCCATTTCTCGCAGAGATGAAGTTCAATATTAAGGGTTTATCGTAGGTATCGTATCTAGAATTGAGGATGCTGACTTACGCAAGGAGGAAAAGACTAGAGTCAAGAAGGGCGGGTGGTTTCGTGCGGATGATGCGGGTAATTTGGGGAATGAAGGAATGGACGGAGATCGGCTGAGAGAGTGAAGCCGACGATTCCTGTGGAAGGAGTGTAAGGTCCCGAAGGGAGGAAGGAGTGATGGGAGAAAGAAGGAGTGACTAAGTGCAAGATTGAGGATTGTTCTGGTCTCTCGACTCTTTGGCTGCGATTTCCGTCGTTGTCGGTGGAAGCAAGGACAGCAGGCGACGAGAAGGGTCGAAGAGATCGAAGAGGTCGAAGAAGGTTCTGTCTTGCTCAACAAGAGGGAAATGGCGACGAGAAAAGAGTGGAGACGGGTGGAGCATGGAAAAGAGGCTACGAAGGCTACRAAGTACTTCTCCGTACTTCGTATAAACGCCGTGCACCTTCATCCGGCAATGGCGACCCTGTTGGTAGAGMATCTGGCCAATGAGCGGGCTGTGCCTGGATAATACTGCGGGTCACGCAAAAGGCACAGGGTGGTCTTGGTCATTTGGGTGGTCAGGGCTTCTTTTTTAGGTGTTGTTGTGGGTGGATAAACGGAAATGAGAACAATCTTGGACTGCGACTGCTGCTCTTCACGCGCGGTCTGGACTCTGGACGCACCGACTACTGCAGATGATCGAGTTGGAGATGCCCCTATCTATCCTATCATCGACGAGAGGTTAAACTTTGAACGCTTCCACAAAGCGATTCGCGATGTCTCCTTTTCGATGGCATCACAGCTACGGGCGCGTATACTTYGAAGTATATCGATTCAATGTACGAAGTACTCCGTAGCTCTGCTCCTTTATCGCAGTCAAGGATCAGACCTTACCTTACTCACCTGCCTCGTACTTCTACCTCCAACGAACCGCCTTCTTGGCCGTTATGGTGCACCGTGACACCTKCTTTCTCCGTTTCTGGGACGTTGCTTCATCGARCACCAACACTGACTGTCAACCAGCAAACGTCTCGTTCTGTTTGCGCTGGCCTTGAGGGAAAGCAAAGTCAGGGCGCCTTGTAAATKAATACGGTAGGAACCAATAATGGTATGATAACACTATAGTACCTCACCACGAGAAGCTCGTTAAAGCCAGACTCCTGGGCTGTTGTCGTATTTACGAGTAATCAATAATAAGCCCGCATCGCAGACAAGCAAACTTASCACCACCATACCACCAAACCATYCTTCCAACTCTGCAGCCTTGATACAACATCATAGCATTGARTCTAAATACTTGAGTCCTCAAGTATCTCCAACCTAATCTAGTCCAACAAGTCAAGTCCAACCCCAATTCAGTGCTCGGCTAGGATTGCATCCCATCCACGTTGTTCCCCATCGCATAGGATTTCCGCAATCCCACCGTTCAACCTAATCGGGCCTYACAGCTCTCTTAACGCGACGACTACGATAATAGCCTCCGATCGTTCCTTCCCGGCGCGAAGGATGAAGAAACATACTTACTTCGAAGTACATTTGATCAGCAGGTACGGAGAGTACTGCGGATGACTGTTGGTTAGATTCGGACTTAAGCTTTACGGGTAAAAGAGAGGGGATATTTTGGGAGGTGTTGCAGTTGCACTGTGATGCGATGCGATGCGGTAGGATGGCGATGGCGTGTGCAGTCTGGTATTTGAGGATGGAGTTTGCTTGCTTGCTTTTCTCGTGTTGTCCGCCTGCGATGAAGCTGCGGTGCTTTTGTTCTTCGTAGGCACGCACGTATATGATGCTAACGATGTGGTTGTAGTGTTTGTGCTTTTACATGAGAGTTTCGATTTCGGTCAGTCGTACTGTACGGAGTTATTTCGGTATCTCCCTACTGTACGAGAAAGGGGGTGCTCAGCKAATTCGGGGTTTATCTGATCCTGCCAATCCAACGCGGCCCGCATCAACCGGTAAATCGCCCCGATATGGTCCGAATCGGAGTGCGAATCCGGGGTAAAGACACCATGGATACCACAACATGAGACGGTTTGAAGTCCAGACTTCAGTTCGGCTGAAGAAACTGGAAATCAGAAACATCGTCAATGACACCGCTCGGACAGTGGCATCCGATGTTAGAGATACCGATCGGATGGAGGTTTTCCAGGTATTTGGGTTTTTTCTTGTTTTTGGAACAGACGTGCCTTGGGATGGGATGACATGAGACGGGGCTATGTATCGACTGACAAGTGCGCATATCGATTGCGATCGCTGACTGAGGCTGTACTACACCTATGAAGTAGGTACGAGCTCGACGATGGACCATCTTGTTACCGGTGCAAGATTTTTATGGAAATGTTTTACTCAAGTCGAGTGAGTCAGCTGCTCTCTCACCGTCAGAATTTCGAGACTTTCTTTTGGAGGCTTCATAGTAGCCAGCTGAAAAGTGATGAATGAACAGCCTCCCGTAATAAATACCATTCGTCGATAGCTCGATTTCCTTTTTATCTYTCGGGTTGATCTGATGGAGCAGGAAATGCCTCGTTATCACATATTGCACGGTCTCATATATGATTGCTTCGGTATTTTCATTTGGAGAGCCGCTCCTAAAAGTATGTTGAGAAGACTTACTAGTTGTCAATCGGATTCAACTCTCTGCGCTGTGTTCTATTCGCATGCATTCTCTCTGCAAATCACGTCAGCCAAACGAGCAACCCTAGTACTGTTACTCAGTCTGGAAGCTCTGAAAGATAAGAGGCTGCTTGTCTTACAGAATCATGGATATTCCGGACAGGCAACAGTCACGTGTCTACATTCAACATCATCTAACGAATGGATGGAAGTYATATCACACYAGACATTTCGTGTCGTACAGAGCTGGTCGGTGACAAAGAGGACCGCACTGTCGTTGGGCGTAACTCACACCCTCACCAACGCAGCAAGATAAGACTCATTGCAAGGCAAACAGCGGTGAAGAGTAGAAAGAAACTGCCAGATCATCGAGGGAATCGGTGAAGTGCAGGCATGCAAGGCCACAGCCTAGATCATCGAGAGCCTCGACAGTCGGGATAGCTTTTATATGCTCGCCCGAGCCAGCAATTACCTGTCAGATTCTTGTGCCACCTACGATGAGTCTTCTAGCGCCGATAGAATCGTTCATCCAAGGTCTGATTCGTTGATGAATTTCTTTTCCAGCGTACAGTACAAGCGAGTGCAAAGCAAAGAGAACAGCGGTGGTGCAATAATCCCAGATAAGGTAACGATCCGATTGCTCTGCGTCTTGTTAGCCGTGTCACCATGAAGTTTGTCTTCCGGAAAACCAGCGGAATGGACTAGATTTGTGACTRGGTSGTACGAAGATCTTTAAGGTATCTATGTAGAGTACAAGGATGAATGTGAATGGAACTGAACATTGACGTACTAGAGATACCCCGCTTCGAATGATAATTATTGATAGAAATCCATGCACGCAGGCTGGCTGAGTTATCGAGGTGTAATTGTCACCTATGGCTCTCGGCAGTGTTTGGATGCAATGCTTAATTCGATGGTCTGCCTAGATTCCCTGGTCGTCGAGATTTCAACCATCGGGCGAGGATGAAGCGCAAGTCCGACATGAATGTCAGTACAACAGGCGCCACCAGGAAATCAATTCACATTAGTTTGCACGAGGAGAACGATATGTAAAACGAGTGCCACGATACATCGTCAGTACCTAGGTAGAGTAGCGTGCCACGGGCCCCTGCTGCTTCCCGTCAACGACAACTTCGAAAGGCATATTGGTGGTGTCACCAAAGATATGTCGATCTTCGATCGCGCAGAAGTCCAGAAGGGTTTCTCCGCTCTACTCCGTACAGTACACTCCGTAGAAATGCGGTTTTCAGATGTTCTGTTGAGGAATGTATGCAAGTGATAGCAAATCTTCACACGGTCCAAGCCACGTCTCCTTTGGGCTTGGAACAGTCGATCATCCGGAGAGATGGCGTCAGGAGGGAATTTGGCCTTGTTCCCCGGATGTGAAACACTTACTTTTGTTGCCAAGCGGTGTACACGAGACTATTCATCGACCAGGGGAATGGAGTGGGAGCGAGGATAATTGCCTCTTCAAGATTCGCGCATCGAGAGGTCTATCAAAATCAGCAATCAAGCGCGAGCGTTCCCCCTTGGTAGGAGGGTTTGAGCGTCGAACGAACGAACGAAGAATGGAATCCTAAGGTCATACCGCAAATGAGGAGGTTCACAGCCACGATACGATGCTGATGAAATTTGAACGAATTCCTCAGTTGCTGAGTTCATTGCCACTACATTTGTAGCCATTCCAAGGCCGTCACCGCTCTCCATCATCCAAAGGCAGGCTGGGTCCAAAGTGCTGCACGAGTTGGGATTGATATGGGCAAGGGATGGGAAGTGAGAAGTATTACTTGGAAGTACGAAGTATTGTGCTTTTCGGATCCTTTGTAGGCCTGTAGGCCATAGCCTCATCGGGTTTGCCCTGTCAGGTCTGATGGGGGTTGATGATGGTAAAAAGCACGGCGAGCTGTCAAGCGTTTGGGCGTTGACTCCCGTCGAGACAAAGCGGCGGCCTGGCGAATGGAAGCCGGAGCGAAATGGAGTTTTACCGGTAGGTGTGGGTAGTGTGTGGTAGTGGTAGTGGTAGTGGTTTCGGGGAACAGATTCGCGCAGTACTGTACTCGATACTTTGTAGTTGCGGTGGCATCTATGGATCATCTGCGTACTTTTAAACTTGCTTCTCTTCTCGTAGAGAAAGCACCATTCCAAATTCAGAAAGGCTTACTTTGCTCGTTGGAGAGAGATCGGGAATCCACCAGATTACCTCATAAAGTGCCGCGGTTCGGTTAGCAAAATATACGATGCACAGTACTCCGTACAGTACCATAAGGCTTAGACCGTCATCGTCTGATCCAGGGGTATTTCGGCACCAATATTACGAAATACAGTACAGCTGGTTATCGGACCACAACCCTACCAAAGACCTATTTCAGGCGAGGCCAAGTACAGGACAGCTGTACGAGGTACTCCATACACGCCGTGACGCTGCACGATAGTCGCCGCGGTGGAGTAGAGATGGTTTTAGATTGAGTGTAGATGCAGGCGAGWTCCAAGGTTGTTAGGCCTAGATGTCCAGCGCAAAGTATCAGGAGAAGCTGTCCATGTTGATCTATCCTAAGTGTCATTTAATGAATAGATAGGTATCTACTTRGTTACTTAGTAGGCAAGTAYTTAATTACTTACTAAGTAGCTCGCAATCAGCTGGCCGCAGCGTCTGTCGCCAAAAATATCCCACGACCTACTCCGTAGCCTACTAAGTAGGTAGAGTCCTGGTAGACTCGCCCAAGCGCGGCTCTCCCGCTGACTGACGCCGTCCCAACCCGCAGCGGACCAGTCTGCTAGCAGCAAAACTTCTAGCTTCTGGCTTCTGGCTTCTGGCTGCGGGAGAAGGATTCGATTCCTATACTCCAGCTGTCGGTTTCGTATCATGTAACCTCCAGGGCTGCTTGACCTGACGGGATGCGCCTAGCGAGGCATCAGCAGCGACTTTGAGCGTACGGGAGAAGGCTGCGCTGCTCTGAATGCTCTGCGCTGGGACTAGGACGGGCCCAGACGTTGATGCAAGCCTGACTGACGGCTTCTCTCCGCAGGCCAACCAACAGGTTCACTCGAAACAGACGCTTCCAGCTCCTTTGGTTGCCCCTGTCACATCAGACAGCCAGTCTGAGGCAGATCCCGGTATGGATCTGGTACACACAGCCAAGTCTCGCCGGTGAGCAGAGCCAAAGCGGCACTCGATCGGATTGTTTGAAGATCAAGCAAGCTCGTTGGAGACATCGGCGAGAGACTAGGTGGGAGTACGGAGTGCTGCTTTGTCGTGCATTCCAGCAAGACAACTAGAAGAGTCGACGGGAGGCGTTGGAAAAGTGTCAAAAYCAAGCAGCTTTGATAGCTGGAACTATCTATCTGTCTACTTCCTACTTCCAAGTACTGTACTGTAGTAGCGCTACCATTGCGTTGCGTTTGCAGTCCTGCGCCCAAAATATTTCCAGTCTCAGTCCTCAGTCCAGTCCTGGTGCAACAATAACAATCCAATCCTTCCCCCCTACGCCTGCCTGCCCTCTGCCTCTGCATCTGCCCCCGCCCCGTACCCTTACGAGCCATGCGAATGAGTTCATGAGTAGCCCTACACTACACCTACACCTACACCTTTACCTTTCACCCAGTCGACAATCCAACATCAACATCTATTCTTCCTCACCACCCCATCCGTGCCCGCTCTTCAACAATCAGCGTCCAAGACCTTCTTCACAGCACCATCCACCAGCATATCCACCACAATTCCTCCCTTCGGCCCCCCCAATCCACTCGTTTTCTGCGCATCTCCCGACCTCCCTTCCTCTAAAAACCCAGATCGAGCACATCGACCCGCAAAACTTGCGTTCCTAACCCCGTTCCGCCCTTGCTTCCCCAGCCAAAACCCTCCCACCTCAAATTTCTACGAATCTGCGACTCTCCTCCGGATGCGGTAGAGCGACTCGATCAGCGCAAGACAACATACAAAAGAAGACAAGCCAGGAAGGCAAATTACCGCCTCGGACGACTAGACTAGAAACCAGAGACCGTCGTGTCTACGGTGCGGGTGCCTACTTCAGCGAGAGCGCGCCTGTGGTTGCAAACGAGTTGATCGTGCGACCTCCTCGCCCTGGCTTGTAGCCCTTCGAACTCAAATATCTCCCTTCATACCTCCTTCACCCTCGATGTTCGACACCTATACCTGAGGAGTACTTCTGTTCCCCCCAGCACACTTTTGTAAATGAGCTTGAGCCTATCTCTGTTACATACTCCAACATCCTGTCCTGGTGAGCAAGTTTCTTCAGCTCTGCGCCAGCCTGGATCTGGCATCAGCCTTACCGCATATATGCTGACATTTTGCGAACCTTCCAGTCACATAGATCTACACAACCTGTCAAATACGCAGTAGAAGAGAGTCCATTTCTTGGTTAGAACAATCAGCCTCACAGATACCCAGCTCCTCCAACATATCTCGACGCCTATATCGGTCTTCCACATACACAGCAAATTTCATACACAACCAAATGTCTGCGACTTCCAACAGACCTTCAGGCGCCATGACGAATGCGGTACGTTATTTCCCCGAGGCCAGGTGAATTGGTGATGGGGCAACCTCCGCAGTTGYATTTACCAGCATTCCATATTGTGCCAGAATGACCGACAGATTGTCCCAAACCCTTCACGATGGCCTCACCAAATCGCAGACATTGCTTGATGCTGACTCTTCTGTAGGCGCGATCCACTCGATTCGGTGCGACGGATTTTGGCACCGTATCTAGGCACAATAGTGACGAGAGAAATCCTCCACCAAACTCCCTTACGCCGGCTTTTGGCAATGGTGCCTCCTGGCAAGCCTCGAATACAATATGGGGCAAGAACACGATTGGTAGCGGATTACCTAGCACAAAGAGAGATGCTTCCCGTTCTCGTGGTGGGTCTGCAAAGGACCGAGAGCCTTTTGCTGTTACTGATGACAAAGCAGTAGAAGATGATACTGAATTCCCACTTCCTAATGGATCGGGTGCATTGAGGAGTTCTTCACAAGCCGAGCCATGGGGGTCAAGCGGACCATGGAATCCGGATACCACCTCGCCAACTCTCCAATCTTCCCACAGCGGAAGTACTTCTCCATCGCGTCATCGCAATAGCATCCCTAATGTTGGTCAAGCAACACTGGCAGAGATTCAAAATCCATATCAACAAGGACGTATTGGTCAGGCTGCAGCTTTTGGAAGAGCCGTCAACAAGAGCAGCCTAGATCCTTCCTCTGGAGCATTCACATTTGCTGGACGCAAGCCTTCCTTCCATTACGCGGACGACAAGGAGAATTCTGGACAGTTTGGCGCTGGACCAGAAGGCTACGACTACGATGGACCTGCGAGACTTTTCAAGGGAGAGCAATTTGCGCCACCAAATCTTCTTTCTGTTAGCGGCAGCGCATCAAGGGATGGCAGTATGCCACCCTCGAGGACTTCGGATTCTGGCCTCCACGGTGTTGGGGCGTACGGTGGTGCTCCATTCGGATCCTTTGGCCATACGCCAACTAGCTCGATTCATTCGCAACGCCCGTCAATATCCGGCCCATCGCAGTCGTATCCGTCGCAGGCCAATTCTTCGAGATTCGTGGATTCAACGGCACCAAGCGATGCTGGTCTAAGTGATAGATTTGGAGGACTCGGGTTTGCTGAGAACGAACAGATCAACGGACTTCAGCCTGGTGTAAATGCTTCTTACTCCCCGAACCATCCGAAACTTGGTCTACAAGCATTCTCGCAAGATGGCGCGTCTCCATTGTGGGATCTGAACAGTGCCCCCAAGGGATACAGTAGCCATGATCGTTACGGTTCGCAATCATTCACGGATCAAGGATATTTCAAACCGAGTCTCGGTAACAGAGGCTCTTCTCCAGCAGGCAGTGATTATCGCCGAGGTTTCAACAGTCCAAAATACTACCCCTCCGCCACAGGCACCCCACCAGTTGATCAGATCTATCGGCCCACTTCAAGAGGGCCACCCCGCATTCCACAGGGCCCTAGCGAGATGGATCGAAGACTTCAGAACATGTATGCTCAGCAGCAGCATGCAGCATACATGTATGGAGGCCCGTTTCAGGGCCAATATCCTCCTCAACCGTATGAGTACGCCCCGCCTAGTTTCAGACCAACCAATGTGCCTTACGGATACCCCATGCCCATGCCGCCTTATGCACCGCAGCAACCTGTTCCAACTCGGCCAAAGGAGCAAGATGTTGGTGTCGGTGTCCGAAGTGTACTATTGGAAGAGTTCCGCTCGAATTCGAAATCCAACAAGAGATACGAGTTGAAGGATATCTACAATCACGTTGTTGAGTTTAGTGGTGATCAACACGGCTCACGATTTATCCAACAAAAACTTGAAACTGCCAATAGCGACGAGAAGGAACAACTCTTTCGGGAAATTCAACCAAACGCCCTCCAGCTGATGACTGATGTCTTTGGCAATTATGTCATTCAGAAACTATTCGAACACGGCAATCAGATTCAGAAGCGGGTACTGGCAGAGCAGATGAAGAATCATGTTATGGAACTTTCTATGCAGATGTATGGGTGCCGCGTGGTGCAAAAGGTAAAGTTTCGAAGAAGAAGAAAACGTATTATTGAAAGTAATAATCACTAACCGCGTTCAGGCTCTTGAGCATGTCCTTGCTGATCAACAAGCGGAGCTTGTCGAAGAGCTTCAAGCTGACGTCCTGAAATGCGTGAAGGATCAAAATGGTAACCACGTGGTTCAAAAGGCTATCGAGCGAGTTCCAACAGAGCATATTCAATTCGTCATCGATGCTTTCAGAGGCCAGGTACACGTCCTCGCTACTCATCCATACGGCTGCCGCGTCATCCAGCGGATATTGGAATACTGCAAGCCGCATGATCAGGCTGCAGTTCTCGAAGAACTTCACCAGTGTGCATCCATGCTCATCACTGATCAGTATGGAAATTATGTCACTCAGCACGTTATTCAACATGGCAAGCCCGAAGATCGAGCAAAGATTATCAAGATCATCACAGCACAATTATTGACTCTTTCCAAGCATAAGTTTGCGTCGAATGTGGTGGAGAAAAGTATCCAATACGGAACTAGCGAGCAGAGAAAGGCTATTGTGGCTCAACTGACAGCAATGCACAGCGACGGGTCTAGCCCTTTGCAACTAATGATGAAAGATCAGTATGGCAATTATGTGATCCGTAAGTCGACCTCAACTACCACACTTAGATTCAACTAATAAGAGGTAGAAAAACTTCTCGCTCAACTCAAGGGAGCTGAGCACGATGCCTTTGTTGAGGATATGAAGCCCCAGCTCATCCAATTGAAAAAGTACAACTACGGCAAACAGATTGCGGCCATTGAGAAATTGATTTTCACTGGTCCGCAATCGTTCAACCCTCCGACCGGTCCAACCTCGATCCAAACTATGCCAATCGAGATCACCTCCAGCGCCCCGACACCAATGTTGACAAACGGTCAAAACAGCCCTCAAAGCAGCAGCCTCCCAAGTACYAGTGTCAGCATGATCGATGACCCATCTGATAGCACATCATCTGGCAAGACTGTGATTGACGTCAACGAGACTGTCCTCCCGGAAGTGATTATCAACGGCGCATAATCCTAGTCTTCCCACCCAACTCGATTCCTTTGCAAATAAATTCTTCAATATTCGAATAAAAATTCATTGGCAGGCGCGTCAAATAGGGACATGGCTAGGAACAGGAAAAGCGAATTTTACTAATGGTCTCTTCTGTGTGCGAGTTTTCGTTCTCTCAAGCTTCTTTTATATCCTTACCCGGGGGTTGGCTGTTTGATGTTTCATCTGCTTGTTATCATGCAGAGAGGAAATGGATTGTATGGACGAAATCTGGATATGGCGAGTATTATTTTTCACGGTCGAGATAAAGGGRACAAACTGGACTGGCATATCATAAGGGACATCTTTGGAGACTGGTGATGAACAAGGCTTTTGCTGTATCTTTTGCTTACCGCGTGTGGTTTTTTGCCCTCCGCCTTTTTGGATTTGAAAAGGCGGTCTGGGCTAATATCTGCTGCTTTTCTTGGCCTTGGCTCGTCGAATTGTATGGAGCGGAATATATGATTTTGTCTACGAGGTGGACGATTGGAATTGGTTACATATACCTTTGGATACATGCAAAAGTTCTAGGCGTGGCGGTATGGCTTGGCCTGGGGAGATTTAGCAATATGGATATGGACTAAGGAACTGGATCGGACTGGCCTTCATAGGAAGGTGGGAATCTTGCCTGTCTGTCCGGATTGAGATGCAAGGGTTGGGACAGTACATTATCAGACAGGATGCGACAGTATACTTAGTTAGCAGTAGCAAAGCAAAGTCAGCAAGCGAGTAGTGCGGAAGGAGGCTTTTGCATATGTGGGAATTTAAAATGCATTTTTAATACCTGCCGAGCTCTGCGAACTGTGAACTTCCTGTGGTTGGGTTCTTGTCTTTTGATCTGAGTGATGTAGAAATAGAGGATTGGAGACATTCTCTCTCGCTCTTCGTGCGTCGTCATTCTATCTCACGTGGCACCACAGCGACCCTCATCCTCCGTACCTAGCCGAACGTCATCAAGTCCTCCCTCCCTCCTCCCGTCCCTCCCCTCTATAATTCAACCCCCAATACCCAAGAAAGTGCATAAGAACGTCTCCCTAAACCACCGCGCACGAAAAGCCAGGAACGAGATACCCAACCAAACGAGCAGACGAGGAAAAACCGTATAGTGTGTTCGCGAATATTAATATGCTGGTTCTTTTGCTTGGGTAGTATACTGATTAGGACTGTATTTGGGATGGGGGATGTAGAAAATATAAGGAATATCTGCCGTTTTGAAAATCCTTGTCCCTGTTTTCGTGTCGTGCCGCGTGAGACTGAGGAGATGGAAGGTGGGTGGGATATCTAGGCGAAGAGGGATTTGTTACTGAATTACCATGTCTAGCAAAGGGAACTAGCTATCTACCTCCTCATACCTCCTCATACCTCCTTCAAAACAAATCACAATCCATATCTCCTTCCTCCCCCTTCCCTTCCCTCCCCTTCCCTTCCACAAACAAACACCCATCCTATCCCTCTTCATACCATAGATTTTCAACTATTAATCATTACATAGAGTAATTACATAAAGATCATACATGATCCCATCAAAATCTACAAACACAAATACTACAAATCCTCACTTCCCGTCTCTTCGCCCGATTCATGGGCTCGACAATGCTAGCGTCCCTGAAGAATAGACGTAGACCGACTCCGCTGTGTAAAAGATAAGATAGATGACGGGCTGGATATGAATACCTGCCGTCGCAGAACTATCTAGGAGACCGAGAGTCGGAGTCGGGAATATTCTGAATACTTACAGCGATGGCGCAAGTAAATCATGTATAATAACGACATTATAGATGAGGGGCTGGGCAATGAGTACCTTCCCAATCAGAACAGTTATAAAGAGGCCGAGGGAAATAAGTAGGATTTGTCTGAATACTTACATCAATGGATCAAGCAAATTATGTAACATGACATTTATAGAGCGTCGATCGCTTTCCATTTATCTATGATACTAGTCGAAAGCTAGCTACAATGACTGACCATCTAAAATAGCATCGGAAATGCAGCCCCCGGTTCGAAAAGCCCATCTGTTGTCAAGCACCCGGCTCGAATAGCCGTCCTCAACCTCAAGATGGCAACCAATAATAACATGCATGCAAATATCAGAGCAAACAATCTATGAATGTCGACAACGTTTTGTGACCGTTGGGACAGTCTCGCCCCTCAATTAGGCCAACCTCAAATTTAAAGAAAAGGCGTGACTTGTCTAATACCCATAATCATGACCAATCAAACAGCAGGCAATTTTGGTTAGGAAAAAAAGCAAGAACAGATTACACGGGGGTTAGGGATCTAGCTGTGAAAATGTGAGTATGACAGCAACCATTTACCCTTGCCCAATCTCTGAGACCTCCAACGCCATAACTACCGAAACGAAATGCTGCTTCGCCGATGCGATTTTGGGGTTCTAGATGTAATGATCGTAGAGCTCTCGGCCGACAATGGCGATATATCGTGTTGTGATTGGGTCACTCGAACGATTGGGCTCTACCAACGCCGGGAACCTCCTAGTGGAGCAGCGTTAGAAGAGGTGAAACCTCCTACCAGCGACCTTTGTTAGTCCCATCGAGGATGGAACAGGTTAAAGAAATAGGCAACTTACCACCACCGCCACGTCCACCACCGCGTCCTCCACGGAATCCACCTCCTCCATATCGGCCACCGCCACCACCACTGTTTCGTGTCATCTCTATAAGTCGTGGATCAATCTGCTGCTTTGCCTCAGTGAGAACAGAAACTAAATCACGAGCCTGCTTAGAGTCTGTATGAAAGTTAGTCAAATTCATGAATAAATTGATTGATGGTACTCACTGTCAATTGTGAACAGAGTAATGGCGGTACCCTTGGCACCAGCACGACCAGTACGACCAATACGATGGATATAATCCTCGGAATTATTTGGGTAGTCATAGTTCAACACATGTGTGATATTGCGAACGTCTTCATTGATGGGTTAGCAAGAACAAAAGAATTTGTATAGCAACGTTCCAGGGCGGTAGTGAAGGAGCTGCACATATAGATATATGTATGCATCCAATACTCTCTCAGCATGAGACATGGAGTGTCCATTGCGGGTAATGCCAGGGCAGGGAATCCACACATCCTGGTCCTCTTGTTTGGGGGGCTTGGAGACTGCTTGAACGAATCAAGAAACACCAATTCCACATTTTGTACCTGGGAAAGTACTAGTGGGTTTGGAATTATGAGCAAAGCACAGAACATGCTGCACTCCACATCCAAGACACCCTTGAATAGAGAACCTAGAGACACGAAAGAACCCGGGCAAGATACGCAAGCTAGAAAGCGCCTGAGCGTTGAGAGTAAAGCACTAGTCTGTATGCTTCTGGGCGTTGCTGTAGGGGGATGGGGGGTTTCAATCATACCAATACCACGGGATGCCACGTCGGTGGCAACCATGATGGGACTCTTTCCGGTCTTGAACTCATTCAAAACCCAATCACGTTCATTTTGCTGTTTGTCACCGTGGATGGCTAGAAAATGTTAGCCAAGTGAGCAGGAGATGGGGAAAGATAATAACTTACAGAGCGCTGGCCACCCGTCTTGTCTAAGGAAGCGTGTGATATCGTCAGCAACACGCTTGGTACCTGTGAAAATCAAGATCTTATTGTCCTTATCTTCCATGATCTTCTCGAGATGCTTGGTCATCTTGTCGCGCTTGTCAAATTCAGAGACAACCTCAACAATTTGAGTAATTCTATGGTTAGCAGACAATTCAAGAGATCCAATGTTGACCTGAATGAAATCTTGTAAGTAATCCGAGGCAAGAGCGCGGACTTCCTTTGGCCATGTAGCGGACCACATGCAGGTTTGCCTGTCGGGTCGAATTTGGCCGAGAATCTTGCGAATTTGGGGTTCGAAACCCATGTCCAACATGCGATCGGCTTCATCAAGAACAAGGTAAGTTACACGACGAAGGTTAGTCTTTCCGGACTCGAGCATATCGATAAGACGACCAGGAGTAGCGATACAAACCTCAACACCCTTGGCAAGGTCACGAATTTGACCACCCTTTGGAACACCACCATAAACACAGGTGTTGCGGATGCGCGAGGATTTTCCGAATTTGGTGATTTCTTGTTGAATCTGGACAGCCAACTCACGAGTCGGTGCCAAGACAAGAACAATTGGACCGTCTTGTGGCGCGAGAAGAGGCTGTGCGTTGATGTGGACGATAGCTGGTAGACAGTAGGTCAAGGTCTTTCCAGAACCAGTCTCTGCAATACCCACAACGTCGCGACCAGAAAGTGCCATAGGCCAGCCTTGCGATTGAATGGCAGTTGGTGCTGGGAATCCTTGTGCTTTGACTTCGCTCATGACGTATGGTGGGAATCCAGCTTCGTCAAAGGTTTCCACAGGGCGTGGAACATTCGAACCCTGGACAGCGATAGAATGATCCTTACGAAACTTGGCAACGTCCGATTCKGCTCGGTTTGTGACTTGTGGGTCTTCCTTGTAGAAAGACTTTTCGAATTTCGGCATGTTGCTGAGATCTGACGACCTGGTTAGCTATCGAAATGTGCGAGTCGGAAGCTCTTCAAACTTACCCCACTGTTGTTTTTGRAGACCGGAGCCGAGGTTGTTCATGCGATCACCTCCAGCACCACCACCGCCGTAACCACCACCGCCGCCTCCATAACCACCACCTCCTCCTCCGTATCCATTGACGTTACCACCACCACCACCTCCTCCCCCGTAGCCACCACCACCGCCGCTATAACCTCCACTATATCAAATAGTCAGTAATAGTTCAAGATGAACGAAAAGAAAGCGAGGGAGTCGTGTCGAGTTGGGTGAAATCACAATCCGGCCGGCCCAAGGGTGAGCATCAGCCTGATTCCATCACGACCCAAAACCACGGGAAGCGTCCGACTTCACAACAATATCTAGACCTAAGGTTGTCATACCCGTTGGAATGTCCACTGGAGTAGTTGTTTCGACCGCCATGATTATCGTACCCATTGCCGTATCCTCCACCGCCGCCGCCACCTCTACCACCACCACCACCACCGTATCCTCCGTAAGACATCTTGCTTTTCGAGTGCTAAAGAGCGGATAAGGGTGAGTGAGGTCGTTGTATTGAAACTCTCTGGGATGCGTCTGCGTGTGAAGCGTCTCGGATCGATAGAGAGCGCGGGTTGATGAGAGTTGCGATGAAGTGTAATGTTGTCGTGGGAARAAGATCTCGCARAAAAAGTGCTCGTGCTTTCTTCTTTGACCAGAATTTATTCCCGGCTAAGCTATAAATGGCCTAGCGTTGAGCTAAACCAGTAAGCGAGCTCTCCCAGCGGCGCTGACGGCGGATGTGAATCGCGCCACGCCTTCCTGAAAACCATCGCCAACTTCCTCAACGACAGCTTCCGGATAGTCAATCTTCAGGAATTTGGAAACTCTATTAATAAAAGTCTGCTGCGAGACGCAGCTYAGTATCGACAATGTGTYATTATCAGTGTCTACTCTTTCGCCCCTCGTGCCTTTCTGAACCATGTTTCTGTGCGACACAGAACAGGATGCGGCTGGAGAACAACTATCCCGAAGCATTCAACCTGTCGCGAGATGGTTCCCAAAAGGGCATAGGGATTCGATATCACTGTCAGTTACTTGCGAACACTGGGCGCTTACTCGATTCCGAGCCCTAACGCACATCATTGATCTCCCAGAAAGCCACTGACGCTCAAATATCATGATCATAAAGCCATTATTGTATTTGAGATGGTATTTAAGTATTGCTTCTTCGTCCTTCTTCGCACTCATTTGTTGGAGTCAGTACTCAGTACTCGTGCCTTTCGTGTCTCTAAATCCTGTTGCTGCTCCCCATATCCCAGAATCCTGTTTCCATCTTCAAACAAAGAAATCAGCATCATGTCCACATTTAAGATAAGCGATGGTCATCTTACTTTGGTCGCGTGAATAAAAATGCCCACTAATTCTTCTATTCGACTTGGAGATTGCAGAACGGCATGTCTCTCGAGTAAGTCTGATGAGAGTCAGAATTTGTTATCAACGAAAATCACTACTTACCAGTACCGACTTGAACTGCTTCAGTATAGTCGTCTGCCACGTAGTTTTGTATCCACTTCCAATATATGTTTCCCTCGCGTTTGGTTTTCGGGTCGGCATGCAGTCGTTGGGCAATGTGTCCGTATCCGATCAAGCAGGGAGCCATAGATATCTGCAGCGCAAGCCAGTCTTCCGATTGTCCGACATCAAGCACATATCTACCTATGTTATTATTGTATCCTCAGGGACTGTGGTGCAATTACCTTGTATATGCAGTACATGCTTACCGAGTCTTAGTTTGCCAGCATGGTGAAAGGGCTTTGACTTACCTTGACTTTCTTCTGCTGCTTCCATCTCCGCCTTTGTCATGCCAAAGCCCTCGCAGTATTCAATATGTAGGGCCATTTCATGATGGATATGAGATACGATTCTCGCAGCCTACACAGTCTCAGCTGCTGTTCAATCTCTACGCGTAATGTCTTACCGAGGCAATATCCTCCATGGTCTTAGCTTTGTAGCCACCCAATGCAGTGGCTCTTGCGAATTGGATCTGGAAGCATCAGCAGTGGCCACATGAGTCTCACTTTGGATACAAACCAGGTACAAGTAGTCTTGAACAAGGTAGTACTTGAATGACTCTACTGGCAGGCTACCGTCCGCGAGTCCAGCAACAAATTTATGTTCTGTATGTTCCTGCCAAGCCTTTTTAACATCAGGTCTATCTAATAAGTACTCGACGAAACGCCCACTAGACATGACTTGTTAACATCTCAATTGCCGTACATATGGTGGTAATGACTTACGGAGCGAAAGGCATCGTGAAGGTCGAATGGAAATGGTTGATGGGGCCACTGCCTTGGCCAAGATTACCGGCCGTCCTGATTCCGGCTTCAACGTATCTGCAAGATCTTTTGACTGACTGCACCATAGATACTCCCCTAGCGAGATTCGACGCAATTGCAGCTTTCCTTGTCAGCTATGTAACAGCGCGGGTAATTGTGTTGACTTACAAGCCAATGAGCATCCAGTGCCATGTGTGTTCTTGGACGCTTGATATCTAGTCTCAATTCTTGTTATTTCCCCTTCACCATAAAGTACGTCGACTACAATCTCTTTCTCGGCATCCGTTTTGGCAATCGTACCATCCTTCTTCAGCGGAAGATGACCACCTTTAACCAAGACATATTGTGGCCCAAGCCCTTGCACCAATTTGGCCATCTTGATCAAATCTCCCGCATTCTGTGGGTCATCAATTGGGCTTCCCGCATCTGAGAGAAGGAGCTTTGCTTCAGGAACATTTGGAGTGAGAATTGTCGCTATGGGGAGGAGCTTCGATCGCAATTCACGCACTGCCTTCTCAGCCAGTAGTTGTGACCCGCTAGTAGAGACCATAACCTGCTGGGAATCAGAAATATCCAACACCAGAAGAGTCTCCGTACAGGATCAATGACCAACGTCTTCACGTTGTGTGAATGAAGGGCTTTTGCAACAACATCAATAGTTTCGGCAGCAGCGAGCATGCCTTGCAAGTTAACGTCCGAGTTGAAAAAGCAGAATGTTTCCGGCCACCTACCAGTTTTTACAACGTCAACGCCGATATCACTGATACAGAGATCAATCAATTTCCCTACAAACTCTGGAGGAGTATAATGGATATCAACGACCCCAAGGGTATTCTGTGCTGTCAGAGCAGTCGTCGCAGTCATTGCATAGCACCCATGCGCTGCAATAACTTTCTGGTCTGCCTCAAGACCCCTGGAAGTCTCGGATACCTCGTCAGTGCCGCATCCTCAACAACGGGAGCCATAGAGCATGTAAACCGGCGAGATAATTTACTTACGCTCCTCCTGAGCTATCAGAGCCCGCAATCACTAGGACACGACCCTTTGCCATTTCAAAAGCGGAAATGAGTGTATTGCGGAAGGACGAGGACGATTCTTCCTGTGTATCCGAAAGACTTGGGGTGCACCAGTTTGGAGACTACCTAAGCACGAGATAAATGCATTTACTTCTAATTGGCTACTCGAGTACCACGACTGGCCCACAACGCTCTGCCAATGAATGATCCACATGTCAAATCTCGCGAATGCTGACCTTGAAATGCAGCGTCTTTCCTTATAACTTTTGAGATACTGAAAATATATCAGATCAGGTGCGAATTCTTCTCTTCAACATCGAGGGATATGCGAGCGTGAACGCCAAATTTTACCCATTAACTGGTGCTTTTACGCGACTTCCGCCACTGGATCGTCAGGCAAGCTGTTACTGGGTGTAGGCAGCTGTCTCATATCCGCACAACAGACAGACTGGGCTGGTTCCAAAGATCGACAAACTATACTTTGCTATGGCAACACCAGTCGTCTCTGAGATCAACTGGGATCGGCTTCCCGGAGAATTGTGGCGTGCTGTGTTCGATTACGGCACTCAGAAAGACTTCGTAGCGGTGAGCCTGGTTTCTAGGAAGTTACACATACTCGTTGAGCCAGTGCTCTACTCGAAGTTCTCTTGGATCCCGAACGAGTCTGAAATACTACCTAAAGTCTCCGACTTAGGAGGCGCGAGCATACCTCAATGCACAAGGAGCAGAAGGAAACGCCGCACTCGAGGTCTTCTTCCTTATGGTCCACCTCCGTATCTGCTATATCAGACATTCCTGAATAGACCACGCCTTGCTAGTTACGTGAAACACATCGAGCTACTCCTCATAGACCGTTGGACCGGTATATTCAGAGACAAGTTCGAAGCTCGAGACGGTGGCTTGACGCAAGAAGAAATGTACGTTTGCGAAATATACCTACGGCATATCTCATCTCTCCGAATGAAGCGATACTGGATTTCAGCTATACACGAAGGACGTCTAGACATCATCCTCGCATTTCTAGTAATGATACTACCCAACTTAGCCTCAGCAGACCTGAGACTCCGTGGCCTACTACCTGGACACCCCATTTTCGAAGCATTACACGCGCGACCAGCATACTTCACACCATCTCTCAAATCCCTCACCTTCTCAATCGACTCCGACGAACGGGGTCACCCTATCCATTCATACTACCAGACACCAAACCACGGAATTGATGTCCATATGCCCCTCATATTTCACATCGGCGCGATTGAGTCGTTAGTTATCAACGATCTACGACCTAATCCCGAGATATGGGATTTCCACATGATACACATGCCTGCGCTCAAATCTCTCAGTCTACCTTACAGCGATCTCGACGAGGTTCTCATTGGATCTATGTTGGCATCTACGCCGGTTCTAGAGCACCTCGATTGTGTTCTTGTCTATGACCAACGTACAAGAGAGGAGTGCCACGGCGACGACCTTAATAGAGCCCTAGGCCGCGTCGCAAGCACCTTGAAATCGCTTGATTTGAGCATCTATATACTCTTCGCGCCAGCGTCAGCTCCGCCTTGGAAGATCACAAAGTCGGTGGGATCGATGAAACATTTCAAACAACTCAGGTATGCCTTAGATCTCATTCCAGCGCGAGCACACTAACAACCTATAGAAATCTAAAGTTTCCGATGGCAGCTCTGATTACGGAAGATTGGAAGGACGATATCGGTGGTCTGCATGAGATATTCCCGGATAGTCTGACATCGTTTACCCCGAAATGGCATGAACCTAAGTTCCCAGGCGTGAGATTGTTTCAAGAGGCTCAGACACTCTGTTACATGATTACTATATCAAACGCTCGTGGCCGAATTTGCCGCGGCGAGAACAGTGGTTTCCTCATTAGTTCCTTTATCATTATAGAAGAGATTAATATTTACTCTCTAGTGTTAAATTTTACTTTTATATCCTCTTATATAGTAAGTCTATCTCGAGATTATATCTACTTTATAGCTACTATATCTATAGTACCTCGTTTCTATAGTTAAGTCTACTTAGCCTATATCTTATAGTATAATACTACTATATAATCTTTATAGAGAATATTAGTAAAAATTATATCTATAAAAGTAAAAGGCTATTAATATTTATTAGCACTATAGTAAAACAGCGGAAATGTAAAGTTATCTGTATAGGAGAAAGGGGTCCTCACGGTAAAATATCGAAGATGTAAAATTATATCATAGCAATCTGTGAGGGAGAAGGGTAGTCGTGGTATATCGTTATATAATCCCACTCGTGTGAGGATGTTTCTACCATCAAAGGTGAACTTTCGCTTTCTGTTCTAGAGGCGAAAAAACGATCGCTGGATTCCAAATTCGTGCTGGATTTAGTTCAATTGACGGCTCTGGCAGTGTAATATTATTCAATGTGTCACGGCTCGAAAAGGTGAATCCAGCTTACCGACGTACGATAGACCTCCTCTAGCTGACAAAATTCATAGGCATTCACCAAGAAAAGCTTTCTACCATAGATCCAAAACAAAAAAACATCCAAAATCCAAAAAAAGAATGGTTATCGGCAGGGGGACCTGAACATGGGGTCTACGTCTTGTTTTTTTCTGCATATTCTGAAGTCTTGTTGACCAGTGCCTGTGTGAGCAGGCACAAAGTCTCATACGGAATACCAACGCCACTCGGTGCTCATTTTAACGGGA
>QYAH01000273.1:0-32908 GCA_003988945.1 Chaetoscypha palmicola | reverse complement strand
GCTAATTGAAAACTATATGGTGTGATCGGGTTATTTACGGATGACGGAAAGGGGAAGGGGAAAGCTGGAGGGGGATTCACTGTTAAGCGAGAAAGTGGTAAGCTGGGAGTGGGATAGGGTAGGGCGAATCACCTGCGACGTATTCAATGGCTGGGGCGCTAGCTTTGACTAGCGCGAAACCTCGGCTGGCTATATACGTAGGTATTGGTATTGTGGTCGTATCATGATTGTGCTGACGGTTCATTCCCATTCTAGCAGACTGTTCTTTGACGTACAGTACTTGCTCGTTGTGGGGTGTTTTGATCTAGCGCTTATTGAACACCTTACTATTACAGTTGGAGCACTCGAGTCGGATTCGTAACTCAAGATCGTTTTGAGAAAGCGAGTACTTCTGGTATCGCGATAGTCTCGTTTTCATGCTGACGGTTGGTTCACGCCAGATCCTCAGCGTTGCGCTTGAGAGAACAAGAGTGATTCATTGCTGGCTTGAGAAGTGACGACACTGTCTCTCTGAGACTGGCAAACATCATGGCTCTTGAGAAATCCAAGATCAAGAAGGCTCAGAAGCACAAACCTTATGGCAAACCAATACTCAACCCATGGCCAAAATTCGATGCATTTGAGGTACGTCGCGAAGGCGAGACTCGCGAGGATTTGTTAGACTTACTATTCAGGATACAAGACGAGTTCATGGAAACCTTGTGAAATTTGTAGAGGCGCCTCAAACTGGAATCCATGTACGTTTTTGCGCCCTTAAGATTTGGGTGGTTTGCTGGTGATAGATCAAGTCGCAATCTTGGGCTGATGCCATCGTTCCTCAACCGCTCGCCGCCTTTCTTGGAAAATTGCCCTTCGAGCTCCGCCGAAGGATTTATTCATATCTCTTTGACCGCGTCACAGTTGCACCTCGACGTCTACAAGTACGAAAACAAGTAGGGAAATTCAGAGACTTCTATGATCCTAACAGGAAAAGATTCGTGAGTACAACGGAACAGATGACAGAAACATCCTCGCGCGAGTGGAATGTTAAAACGGTATGAGGCGACTACCCGTCTCTCACACATTACTATGACATAACTTTAAATCTTCAATACTCTACTATAATACCAACAAGTACTGCCCTTTCTACACAGATATGATTGTTGACCGTGTTGTTAATGTATCGTATCGATCTGATCATAGGGGTTGTGAGCCATGGCACTCCTTGTCTCGGTTGACGCTATAGCTTCCAAAGCTAGTCGAACACATAAGGCACGAGAGATTGACGAGATGATTATATATATAAAGTGATAGTTATTTCTATCACAGATCTCACAGATCTTACTCACGATCGTGGGCCGAGATTCATTGCATGAGGGCAGCATACAGCATGCCATATCCCACAACGCCTTGACCACCAACGTATGCATGTTTCCCGCTGTGGTATATCCCATATTCTTCCCAAACGCCATGAGTGTAAAAACGCCAAATCTATTTAAACTCCTCCTTCAAAACCCATTTCGCCCTCATCATCCTACCGGGGCCCTCCTCTAGGACCGCGATTTCTTTAAGCATATGCTTGAACTCTGCTGATTGTTGCGCGGTCTTGCACATATTGTTGAAGTGGTTGACTAGCATGGCGCTTGGTACTCTGCCGCCGTGTCTTCGGATGAAGGTCTGGATTAATTTCATGAAATCCTTGCCTCTTGGTGCTCGTTCGGAGGTGGCTGGGGTTCCAGACCGAGAACTGCTGGCGTTTGCAGCATTGGATATATTCTGTCGGTTCGCAAGTCCCGAGAGGATACCGTTAGATCCTGGCCCTGCGCCTCTGCGGATGTTGGCTGGTCTGCCGGCGGACCCGACCTCTCCAGTCCAAGTGACAGTGCCTGGAGCAACTGACCTGGCAACTTCACCAGCTCTGCGAAGTTGTTGGGCAGCTTCCGCGGCGACTCTCTTTGCCTCCCTCTCTAACATGCCACGGTCTGCTGAGATCTTCTTCTTGCCGTTGATGATTTGGTCATGTTCGAGGGCACTGTGTACGCCAGAGTTTGCGAATATTCCTTCCATGAGTCGAGCCTCGCTATCAGCGGGCTTATCTTCGTCTGGATCGCCACGGAAAGTTTCAAGACTCGACACACCCTCCAAACTGAGAATCTGATCGTCTTTGTGAGGATCTGGCTTGATCACGGGAGGAGAGTGTCCARACGCGCTTGGCGAGGTAGCGACGGCCCCCGGATTGAATTGGACTTCAGTTCCTTTGAACATCTCGCCGGTTTCGGTAGTACCATCTTCTGTACTACCTAGTGTGAACAAGTCATGAAGATCTTTCATTTGAAAGGTCTGTCGTTGTTTTGGGTCTTTCAAGATCTTGTTTGTTAGAAATTGTTTGAAGATCTGGCGATGGTAGATTTTCTCCTCAATAGTCCCCGCACTCATTAGACGGAAAATTGTGACCTCCTTTTTCTGACCTAGACGCCAAGCACGTTCCCGAGCTTGAACATCWGTCGAAGGATTCCAGTCAGGATCGAAAATGATTACTCGATTGGCCCCAGTAAGATTGACACCAAGACCTCCAACTTTTGTGGTGAGCAAGAAGACATGGATGTCTGGGTCATTGTTGAATCGATCAACGAGGGTTTGGCGGTCTTTGACGTTGGTGGAGCCGTCCATTCGTACATAGTTGAACCCATCTAGACTCCTGAGAAACTCCTCGAGAACATCTAGCATCTGAACGCCTTGGCTGAACAAAAGAGTCTTGTGTCCCATTCCCTTCCACATCTGCACAAGAGCCTTGACCACTTGCATCTTTCCAGACTTGTTAGGGTTGCCCCACTTATAACCAGGCTTTCCTTTGAGTGTTTTGTCAAGGAGATCAGGATGATTACAGATCTTGCGCAATATATCGATGCCGTATAATGACTTGCGGCTCTGATTCAAGATGGACATCATCTCATCGGAACTCAAGAACATCTCATAGGCTTCTCGTTGAGGCTTCGTAAGCTTACAAAACAGTACCTGTTCACTCTTCTTTGGTAGGTCGGCAGCGACGTCAACCTTCAGGCGCTGCAGAAGGTATGGGCCGATTGTGGCTTTCAGCGTTTCGGCACACTTCGTAGCGGTCAAAACTTGAAGATTTGTAGCATTTGCATATCCACCAAGTCGGACTGGTATCTCGAATGCTTGGCGAAAGTTGACTAGAGTGCCGAGACGCATCGGAAACACGAAATCGAATAGAGACCACAGCTCGATGAGGTTATTTTGCATGGGGGTACCCGACAAAATGATTCGGTTCGGGGTTCTTAGTCTTTTGCAGTCGATAGTTATAGCTGTGTTTGGATTTCGGATCTTGTGGCCTTCATCAAGTACTGCATAATCCCACTCCACGGGAATCAGGACGTCTGAGTAAGTTTGCAGTCCGGAGTAAGTCGTGACGAGTACGTGACCATGCTTGACAACTCGATCCACAATCTTCTGTGCTGCCTTGGACGACTTGGTAGACTTTTTCGAGGTATGTCTAGATGAATACATTTCCTCTTCTTCGTATTGTTCTTCCCTTCCAACATTGAGCATTCCGCTGCCAGAACTGTGAAGGATGGACACCCGAAGAGGGGGCCACCATCGATGAAATTCATTGACCCATTGCCGAAGGACTGTAGCTGGAGCAACCACGATAATTGGCTTCGTCAATTTCTTACTGTAATGCAATCCCGCCAGGAATGATATAATTTGAATGGTTTTACCTAACCCCATTTCATCGCCAACAATTCCGCCAACAGATTGCGAGTACAGTTCTCCCAGCCACTGGACACCCGTTTTCTGATAATCGAAAAGAGCGGGATAAATGTCTCCTGGCAGTCGAATGTCGTTGTCGTATTGGTGATCTGGGGCGTCTGGGCAAGGTTTGAACCACTCTTCTTCAGCGGCATCTTCAGCAGCCCCCTCCACCTCACTGGCTTCACCGTGATGCAATTTATTGCGGCGTGCTGCACTTCTCTTTGAAACCCAATCGTTTAATCTGGCTTGGTACATGCTCTCGTTGCCATCATCGAGACCAGCGAGGTCCACCTTTTGCTCAGCTGATTTGGTCTTGGAAGATGCCTTCCTTTTCGAGGTCTTCGAGGTCATCAATGCGCCATCATCGTCATCCTCTTCAATAAAACCGTCTAGATCATTGTCTGACTCTCCTGGTGTGAAGCTATTGGCGGATTCATCTTCTGGTGAGCTCTTGCGCGTTCGTGAAGTGGATACGCTGGTGGCATCTCCGGTCCTCCTCTTCTTGCGAGGGCGCAAGGAGAATTCGCTCTSTGGGGTAGACGCGCCGCTTTCTGGGACGTCCGCAAAGCCAGGCAAACGTAAGATTTGATGTGATCTAGGCTCAAGTTCTGTCGCCGATGGTTCCTGTTCCTCTTCTGACCCTTCGGCATCCTCTTCTTCGGCATCTAAGAGGACTTCTCGAAGATCGCTATTCGCCTCTCGGGACGCTCTTACTGGCATGCGCGAGAAAGGTGTAATCTTGCCAGTGCGAATAAGGAAATCTCGCTGGCTCTCGTTGGGCAGACGCTGATTTCCACCCGTAGCTTTTTCCTGTTGATCTCCAGGTCCAGCATACTGATGTCTTTCCTCAACACGCAATTTTATGTCGGAAATGTCTTTCATCAAGGCCGTAACTTCTGTGTCGATCCGGTGTAGCTCTTCCTCGCAACGGCCTCGCATTAATACATTATTTGTCAATGTACCCAATCGGCGCTGCTGTGTACGTCTCTGTGYTTCGAGTTTGTCGATATTGATATTGATTTTCTCGATTCGTTTCTCATCTCTTTCGTCTTCTTGTTCGATCATTACTAAGTTGGCCTGATTCGTGATATCTCTCTCCAAATCTTCCTGATCTCGAACGTTCTCCGTCAGACCCTGCAGTAAGGTAGCTTCGTCTGTCGCCGACGATGGCACGACTGCATCATCAATCTGCTGTTGTTCGATGGCAGACTCCTCCTTGATCAGCGCGTTGTCTGCGACCATTGCAGCCGCTTCTGCGATGGTACTTRTGCCCTCCCTCTGTAGCTTTATGGGACCAGCCGAATGAGGGCCATCCTCCTGTCCAGGAAGACTCACAGGGTCCTCGTCAAAGCCCATCGCGGCGAGTGAAAATAGAGTGTCGTGAAATATTGAGGGAGACAAATCGAGTATCTTGTGTCGGAAACGTGAGTATTATACTTTTAGGCGGCGAAAACAGAGGGGGTAGAATATCCGACCAGGCGGAATTAATGAAGCAATAGAAACGAGGGGAAAGATATTAGAATCTAAGTTMGGAAAGGAACGCGAAAAGTGAAGGCTCAACGTTGTGGACCAGAAGCCGTGAGCAGCTGCAACGATGCAGGTAAAGGAATTTGTAGTTTGAGATGGTTAGAAAGTCTCGGGAACTACACTAGAGCCTGGAAGCCTTGCCGAGTGCGTCATAACCTAGAAATACAGATGGTGAACCCTCGCCAATGATTGGCTGATTGGATAGCTACAAATTATGGGTCTGGAGCTCAATTCTGACTACCTGAAATCTCCTTAGTATCTACGCGTTTCCGCTCGGAAAGGTAGTATTAGGATGTGTTATGTATGATGATTCGAATCACGCACGTCACGCACACGGTATTCTTCAAACGTAATGGGTTCTCTGTCCAGCGCTGTGCGGCGGCAACCATGGAAAGATACTGAAATAAGTACTTAGTTTAGTATCAATAGATTCTTACTTGCACAGGTGGTAAGCTATACGAAGTCACATGAACTCGCGAGTTGAAGGTCCACAGGTTGCACAGGAACTACTTAATACTTAATTTGCAAGCTATGTTGAATTTCAATAACACTTCGCAATCTCGAGAGACGATAACGGCGGAGAGACACTTCGTTCATAACCTGTGATCTATTCCTGAGTGTGTCTGTATCCGGTTGGAAAATTCCTTCCATTTAGAATCGCGAGAGGCAATGATCATCACAGTGACGCTTGAAACAGGGTACAGATTCTATGATGAGTATATAATGAGCTCACCTGGAGTTAGTCCTAGAACTTCACGCAAAAGGTAGGAGAAAATGGTCGCCGTCATCTGGTCAGAGCTCCCAGACAATTCTTGCAACATTCCTATGACCGTTGGACGATTAACGCACTGCAAATTAGTTGTAGGTTTGTGATTGGATTAAGCTCGATGTTGTCTCTTGGCCGAGTAGCTCTTTGAGTGTCAAGGAAATTACAACGAGATAAACTCTGCAAGACTTGGGAGGTATGGGATCCTCTTGTCATGCCTCTTAGCGGAGCAGCAGGAGGACCGGCGTGTAACTCTGAGTTATCGCAAAACCATAGATGGTCCAGATGCGAGTATCGGTCGAGCTCCATGCAAAGGATTCACACACTCCGCGCTTCTAAGGTTGCTTGCAGCAGAAAATGACTGGCTAGTATTGTATCCCGTAGGCTGTTCGAGGTTTTCGTAATTGGTATGCAGAAATGGACAACAAAAAGATGCAGCCGCGACGGGCGGATAAATGTCGAGCATTAGTACGGAGAGACGTTGACCCATGTAGCCTCCACGAGATCATGACCCATTTCCTCTGGAGGATTTGCAAGCTATTATTGCTATGCCGCTCCACGCTCTGCCCCGCCATCGACGTTTCCCCTGAAGAGCACAAGTAGAGCCATCACAAAGCGAGAAATTRGATCGGAAGAAGAGGGAAATGTTGTGAAAGTTGGTGAGATGCAAACAGCAGTCGCGGTGGAAGTACTGTACGGAGGGAGTATGTGTTTTGCAACGGGTCGAGTTGCCCACAACCGATGCGAGATACGGAGTACCTACTACCTACTACCTAGGTACATGTATGGCAGAAGGTACGGAGGACTGTATGCTGGTTATGGCAGCAAGCTGAAACTTATACATATGTACGGAGTACTTGGAAATATTTGTCGCGTTTCAAGGATGCTGAGATGAGGAACCCTGATTGTGGCTGCCCGCATATTGGCCCCAGAGGGCCGAAGCCCCAAAGCAGAAGCCCACCAACGACCAAAGGGGAAAGTAACCTCCTACTTACGGAGTAGAAGTACTTCGAAGTAAGTACCTAGGACCTAGGCCTAGGTACTGTAAACAATCCTCATACCTACTTAAGTAGGTATGGATGGAAAGCGACTGTACGCGACCAACGTCAATGTCAACGTCAATCTTAAGAATTCATTCCTTGTGAAGTTRGTMCTGCTGTACGGAAGTACCCTTTGAGTACGGTCTTTGTGATGGTGTAACGAGTAACCCTTCAATTCCCCCGTCTGCTCTGCCTCGCCTGGCGATACAACCGATACTATCGGCACCGCACCGCCTGGTGCAGTCCTTGGGATCCATCCACGCGCTAAGACGACAACGACGGCAAACCATCCAATACCTCGCCATCCGCCTCGAACAGAGACCTACGCCTACGCATCCTCACCTCAACCTCACCTCGACCTCTCGTCGACCTCCTCCACCACGGTTTCCCGCTCTCCTCGCTATGCATCGTTGACGACGCTTTGCACTCCGACAGGCTCTTTCTGCCTCTGCTGAGAGGCTCCGATCCCAACTGCGACGCGTTTCCACCCTACTGGAGGCTCGTGGCTCGCCCGCTCGATCTGCGGTTCTGACGCTTGCTTTCATTTGGACGTCCGCCCTGCCAGTCATCTTCTTGCGATACCACAAGGCAAGCAGCGATATCTGACTCACGATGCACCAGTGGCAGCAGTTCTCCGAGTCGGGAGCATCGTCCAGACGATATAACGGAAACCCCCCACCAGCTCAGCAGCCGCCCATGTCGCGAGACTACAACAACGGCAATTCCCAAGCATACAACGGCAACGGCAACGGCAGCGCCCATGCCCAAGCAGCCGCGCCCTCAGGATTTGCATACGATCAATATCAGGGAGCATTGAGCGCGCATCCTCAATCTCTCACAGCTTCACCCACCGCTACCCCTCAGATGCGAGACGGAAACGGCGACGTAGCTATGCAAGATGCGGGTGATCCGTACAGTGGTATGAAATATCCTATGCGACCTCACCACCAGCAACATCTGTCGGGCAGTAGAGCAGCGGGCCATCCCTCTTCTCATGAGCCATCTGCTGCAGCTCAACGGTACTCTCCCATGGAAACGCTCTCACCAAGCTCGCCGTATGCGCCGCAGCAAAGCCAGTATGCGTCACAAGGAAATCGACAATCTCCTACGCGGCCTGGCAATTTCCCTTCGCCGACATCGTACTACGCAAGTCGACAGCAGTCACAGCAGTTGCCTCCAATTACCCCGTACGCTTCCAATAGCGAAAGTTACCCTTCATCGGCGACCGCACAATTGAATGCGGTGTTTGGAAATGATCCCAAATCCCCCCGCCGGCCAATGCCACAGTCGGCACAAGGCCCTCCAGGAAGAGGACCCGTTCCCGAGTTCACGAAGATTCGAGCCATGTCGGACTTGCAGCCGAAAGTTAATGCGCAGCCAGCTTTTCGAAGAGCGAATCCGGAAGGGGGTTTTATCAGCGTATGTTGTGCTTGAGTGCACCCTGTGTATGCCATACTAAGCTAACCCTCGATACACAGCCACTCCAGGCCCTCACGAGCCATCTCCCRTCTACCTATCGAATCTGCAATCCYAGCTTCAAATACGAATCCTCCCGAAACCCTCGGCGCGTTCTGACCAAACCAAGCAAGGGGACGAAGAACGACGGCTTTGATAATGAGGACAGCGATTACATACTCTACGTGAATGACATTCTCGGGTCGGAGGAGACTGGTCACAAGTACGTCTCGAGGTTCAAGCAATTACAAATCTAGCTTGTGAAAAGGTCTAACAATACGCGTAGAAATCGGTATCTTATTCTCGATGTTCTCGGGCAGGGCACTTTTGGTCAGGTCGTCAAATGTCAGAACCTGAAGACCCAAGAAGTGGTTGCGGTTAAGGTGGTCAAGAATCGGACAGCCTACTTCAACCAAAGTATGATGGAAGTTTCCGTCTTAGATCTGGTAAGGAAGACTCCTTGAAGTACGTGGTTGTGTACTAATAATATACCTTCTTTTCCAGCTAAACACAAAGCTTGACAAGAACGATGACCACCATCTGCTTCGACTAAAGGACACTTTCATCCATCGGCAGCATCTCTGCCTGGTTTTCGAGCTGTTAAGCGTCAATCTGTACGAGCTGATCAAACAGAACCAATTCCGAGGACTCAGCACAACATTGGTCCGAGTGTTCGCACAGCAGTTGTTGAATGGCCTTTCTTTACTTAACAAGGCCCGCCTGATTCATTGCGATTTAAAACCGGAAAACATACTTCTGAAAAATCTGGAAAGTCCTATTATCAAGATCATCGATTTCGGATCTGCATGCGATGAGCGTCAAACTGTGTACACATACATCCAGTCGAGATTCTACAGATCGCCTGAAGTTTTGCTGGGATTGCCATATTCTTCAGCTATCGATATGTGGTCCCTTGGATGCATTGTGGTAGAGCTTTTCTTGGGCCTTCCTCTGTTTCCTGGTTCGTCGGAGTACAACCAGGTTTCACGAATTGTCGAAATGCTTGGCAACCCACCTAATTGGATGCTTGAAATGGGGAAGCAATCCGGCGAATTCTTCGAGAAGAGACATGATGTGGACGACTACGGGAGACGAACGTATCATCTGAAGAGTATGGAGCAGTACTCTCGAGAGCATGGGACCAAGGAACAGCCAAGCAAGAAATACTTCCAAGCAACCACTTTGCCAGAGATAATTCGATCGTATGCAATGCCACGGAAGAACATGAAGCAGAGTGAGATCGATCGAGGTATGCCCCTATAATCTCCATCTCGGCGTGTGCTAATGTTCGAACAGAAATGAATAATCGAGTCGCATTCATCGATTTTGTCAGAGGTCTTCTCAACATTAACCCACTTGAACGATGGTCACCTCAGCAGGCAAAATTGCACCCTTTCATCACGCAACAAAAGTATACCGGCCCTTTTGTGCCTCCAATGAATCTCAAATCAAGCTCGGTGAACAGATCTCCTGCTCCAGGTACCCAACAACAGCAACAAGCTGAGGCTCTGAGCAAACAACGAGCTCAGGCTGCAGCTCAGGCCGCTTCAGCCCAAGCGCACTCTGCAGCCCAAGCCCAAGCACAAGCTCAAGCTCAGTCCCAATATGCTACGGGCCCACCGCTCGGCCAATACCCTCAATCTACTCATGCCCAACCAGCACAGCCTCAAGGCCCTCCTATCTATAACAATATGTACACTCCGAGCGCTAATCACCAAGGTCCACCTCCGCCCTATCCTTCACAGCAGTCTGGACCATACAACCAGATGAACATGATGCCGCAAGCTTCTACACAAATGCCGGCGCAGTACGGTGCTGGCCCTCCTACGCAACAGAGCTTATACCAGCAAGCCAATATTAGGGCTGCTGGTCGTCAACGAGCTTCTACGATGGAGGTACAACAAGGTGGTATACCTGTCACAATCCAGCGAGTTGCTAGCCATCTTGATCCGAACGCGCCTATCCGTCTCCAGCCTAGCCCTGCATATTATCCACCACCCCCAGATGGCGTCTCTGATGGCAACCCAGGAAGCGCACGAAGGAGAGGTAGTAGAGCTGCGCAAGGTGGCCAACAGCAACAAGGCGCAAGAAGCAACCGAGATTTCATCCGCAACCTTGAGGACCGTACGCTTGAAGAAGGATTCATGGGACAGACCCAGTGGCATTGAATGTGATATCCCAATTGCTTGAGAAGCTCAAGCTCTAGCGGCGAGAATCTCGCTCAGCTGTCAGCTCTATACTAGCTGACGCCTTTTGGTTACACACGCCCTATCTCTTGGTGCAAAGATCTACCTTCGGTGCAGAGAAATGTTGTCGTCGAGCGCAGGGTCAATCACGATCCAGAATACCCCCGAAAGTAGGAAAAACACACGAGAGTACAGAATGGATACTCGGACCACCAACCAGCAAACACGAAAGACAGCAAGAGAGTACGAATTTCATATCCAAAACGTTGCGAACCCCAGGGCGTGGTGGCGCTATTTTCTAGCAAGCTGGAAGACCAGAGGTCGTGCGCGAGGATGAGGTTGACATCCAATATGATGGGTGGGGGAAACGCTGCTTCTGGTTCGTTGTTGCGTTCCGGAATATTGCTTGCTGGAGCTAGAAGGGAGTTCAGAGAATCATTCTATGTAATTTACAATCATTGCATGGACATCATCGGAGCGCTATGCTGACTAACTAACTATAAATCATTTGGACTATGAATCTTTATTCTTCTCTTTTCTTCATCCCGTGGTGACGATATTCCATCTGCGTTGAGTTTCCGTGGTGGAGAATGGAGGTGGGTGTAAAATTGTACAGTATAAGTTGATAACATCTCGGGGACGAGATTTCACSGYTAGCTATTATTGGGAGGGCATGAAAGAAAAAAAACCATTCGGGATCAGGTCCAGTGCYAACATCTATTTATTGTCGTTCATAGTTTTCCTGCCTCRGATCCTGAATAGCTTCTTTCTTCGATGCCCTCCCCCCCCTCCCTGTACCCCGCTCTCACATCTTGTATAATGAAATAAAACAAGCAGTAGTCGTGTATATATATACATACTACTCTTAAACAACCGTAAAAAAAAGAGCCTAGAAAGTTCTCATATCTCACATCTCAGATCTCACATATTCATCAGACCATCCAACCTCTCGAGTCTCACAAATCAAAAACTGCACACCAATCATAGATTTCAAAGTATTTCGAATTCTTATTCATACATCTATCATCATCGAACTTATGATACCTATGGACGCCTGTCTACTCACGGGGGTCTTTCCAAATGGCAAAAAAATATGCATTCATTGTGCCCAAGCGCACGTCTCCTTTTTTGTTTGTCCAAATATTTTTGGGTCTGAAATACAGTACAGGTTGCGCAAATTGGCGGAAGAGGATGCGCGTGGGTATATGGGATCGCAATGAGTGTGCGGGAGGACGAAGGGTCCGGGGTGTGGTACGGCGAGGAGTGTTATGGTTCTTGAGCGCGGTATGAACTGCTTCATCGGTTGTATCCACGACCTCCGTTGCCACGACCTCTGTCACGACTATCACCACGCCCACGTCCTCGGTTTCCAATCATGTCATCACTATACAGTCCTCCTCGAGATCTTGAGTCGTTGTAACGATCACTGYTTCTATCATCGGTATCCATTCGGTCGTTATCCTCGAAGCCGTATGAACCATCCATAAGATCGTCTCGGTTTTCTCGATCGTCGCGTCTCCGCTCTCGTGGCGTCTCCTTGGGCGTGTATCGTTCAGAAGCAGTATATCCAGAGCGGTTATCGTCGGAGCGGTCATTATTTGTGTCTGCTCGTGGACCTTGGGGGGCTGCCGGAGATCGTGCTGGCTTCGTGGCTGGCGCACCGACCTTGTGATAGACGTGGAGGATGTTGCCATCGGCCTAAAAGAACATTATTTAGCTAGAAATAGATGAAAGGATCATGGACCTTACACTTTGATTGTTGAGAGTTTCAACGACATTGTCGGCTCCATCTTTCGTCTCAAATTCGATCTCCGCAATAACCTTAGGTCGTTCAGCGATGATTGCACAAGCCAGTATGTTTCCACCAAACGGTGCTACCGCGCTCTCGATATCTGCAGCCGTAGTCCCAGGAGCCAGATTCTTAGCTACGACAATATATGGGCCAGCGACACCTCGAATGGAGATCCCCGGCTTCGATGTCCCCATGATGTTGAACTGGTTGTTAAGGGCCGGGGATGAAGCTGAGCCATGGAGGGCATTGTGTAATTGATCTTGGCGATTGCCACGAGCGGCTCTTGGGCCACGAGGGACACCTGCTCCGTTTCCCGCGGGAGGATTGTTGAGACTGTGAAGATCGTGGGTCCATTCCGCGTCAACATTGCCAGCTGGTTTTACGCTTCGCCCGCCTTGTTGCTTCTGAGCTGTCTGAACTGGCCTTGGACCAAACGTGGCTTGTTTCTGCGAACTATCAGGGTTTGTCCTCAACAATGACGGTGAGCGCAATGATGTCGTACCTTTTGGACTCCGACTCTGCTAGCAAGTGATGGGACAGCAGCCGTTCTGCGATTGTTCATACCAGCCCCAGGCGCGCTCGATCGRCGACCCTTGTTGAAAACTTGCGCGACGAGAGCCTCATTCTTCCTACGCTGGCGATCTGTACACAGATTAGTGACAAGCTTCCCACGTATGCTGCGCTATGTCTGTCTTCTACCTTTGTTGATGATTGCATTGAAATCGACGGCATCTTTTCCATTCTTCGTTGGAGCCATTGCGCACTGCGGATTAGTTCACCAATGATTAGTAGACGAACAAGTGTGTGTATGAAATCTGCCGTATCGAGAGCAGAATAAAGCAATCTCGACTTCCGAAATCGAGAAAAGGTTGCAGCCGAGAAAAGGTTGATGGACTTGTTGGAGTTGACAAACGAGATACCAAAATTCTGATGCGCGGGCGTCCCTTCAAGATGTTCTCGCGAGAAGACGCGCGAGGCAACYCGGTCCGTGCTCCCCCTTTCCTTTACCGACGAGGAAGGCGCGAGACGAATCGCAGCATGACTTCTTGAAATTTTTGAATTTTGATTCTTGATTTTTCGAATTGGCAAATTACCAGCAGTTTTCAACTCAATTCTTTAAGCTGAACTTTTGGGTATAGGTGAGTTATAGGATGATTTCCATGCCAATATCCAACTTCTTCCATGGCCACCATGCCTGTTGGCCAGCATCACTTMACAATMATCCAATCCTAGCCYATGGAATGATGCCGAAAAGCTTGCTATTGTTGCTGACAGTATCTCAAGAACAACATGGCTACCTCTACCTCAACTATCGAATTTGGGCATTGTCCTGAAACTCCTAAATCCAGAAAGAACCTCTATTTCCATACCCCAAACTCCAATCCACTTCCCAATAGGAAAGAGAACAACCCGACGCCTAAGAGCACCAAGTTCCTACATACCTTGAAATCCTTGACAGCTCGTCGTAAGTCACGCCCCGAGTCCGAGACCGACAGCCCAAAGTCACTTAGCAGGAGGAAGTCAGCATGGGATCTATTCGCCCGGCGGTCCCAGAAAGGATCAAGCAGTGAAGAGATCACAGTCGACATCATGCCAACGAGGATGAAGTCTCCCACTCCTCCTTGCAGAGAAGAAAGTAGAGAAAACAGCGGTCTAGGTGAGCAAGTCCTAGTCCGCTATATGAGCAAATTTCTAATAAGCAGCAGAACAGGATGGCTCGCACATACCACAGCGACGAAAAAGTCTCAGTGACATATTTGATAGTCTCTCCAATAAAGTTTCCTCGAGATACAACACCTTATCTTTACATGGAGGTCGCCGCCATGAGTTCGCACTGGACTCAGGTGATCCTTTCAATGTGTCTGACCAAAACAATCATGTGGAAGGAATTATAGAAGAGACCAAGCTTAGTTCGGACGATAACGCCTTGRTCGTCCCTAGGAAGCCAACACCTGTTCTCTCGCTACATCTCCCAGGAGCAAGTTTCGAAGATATGGAGCAGATGGTGGATGGTGAGCGTTTCGTATCCATCCTTGTCCACAGTACGAAGCTGACCTTCGGGAGGTTTCAAAGCAGCACGAACAGAAACACTTCTGCGTAGTGTGCACGACGCTAGATCGAGCTCAAGCGAATGTGAGTTACTGCAAAATATTACACAGGTTGGAAGACTAATGTGTTTAAAAGGGGACGGAAGTGATTCAGGAACATTTGTGGAGCGAAGGGAGCAATCTTCTAGAGACAYGTCGGACGAGGTCGAGCTCACAAGATCAGACACACCAGACGAGTATCTCTGTGCTCTTATTGACGCACATGCCAATCTATCAGATACGAGTTGCACATTCGACGAGCAACAGTTGTCGCCCTGTACCTCTCCTGAAAAACATATACCTGTTGAGGCTATCGATTTCCTGGAACAGGATTGCTCGATCGATACTCCCATTGACAGGTCTGAACAGCAACGTACTCTAGCTATAATCAAATCACGGCTAATTCGAAGTAGTTTGGTCAATAAATCATGTACTTCCATCAACTCATCCATTCCTAGGTCGGACCTATGCTCCGAAGGAAGACCCTTTGAGCGTTCGAGTTATCGAGACCAAAGACCAACAATCAAAGTCCGAGAGGTCTACTCTGACTCGGAATATGAGGATGATCTTGACCCAGAATTTGGTGTGAGATCGGCCGAGAGATCCAAAAGATACGAAAGGCTCAAGACGTCAACCGGTGCCGATAACTCAACTAACAGTGACAGTATCACTGAGAATATCAAATTAACATTGGCAAGGATGACGAAAAACTATCATGCTCATAGTAGTGATGAGTGTACGTTCGAGCAAAACCAAAATGAAGCCTGGAAGGCAATTGTCATTGGAGATAAAATACTTCATAACGTAAGCAAGGAAGCWCAATTTGAATACCAGCGCTGATTGTTCGAAGGGCATCTTACCCAAGAAGACCAGAAGGATTCCATCTATCGAAGACGGCTTCGTAAGACACTCTTTCACAGATAAAATCCTAGAAGATAGCTGCATTCTTCGCAGCCCATCTCAGCATTTTGAGTTCATGAGATCATCTCTTCGATCAAGTTCACCAACAACCAGCCACAATGATGTCGCTTCGACTGGAAAAGGTCCGCAAGAAGAAGCGTTTCAATTCTTGAAGCTTGGGAGTCTAAAACGTCTCGGAATGAAAGCTAGAGTCCCGCTCAAGCAAGACAACTGTTCCGCTGGGCCATTTCATCTCGAATTCCCACAAGTTGGGGACTCGCCAGCGGAAAGCTACTCATTTGAGTACAAATCGGAAGCSATTTCTAGATGGTACGATCTAAACCACAGAGGCCACTATTCCAGATTATGCATCTACAATCCACAAACAAAAACATTCGCAGCAAARTCTCGTTGGCAACCCGCACCAGGAGAGAAAGAACTGAAGGAGAGTGGATGTGAGGCGGTGTGGTTTCCAACACAATTTTCTCACACTGAATCTCAACCGCTATCCAAATCCAACTGCCAGTTACCAGCTACAGGCACAACGCTGCACAAAGATGAGGGCCCATCTAAGATCTCACTAGAATCCGGGGGTGACTACAACAGCGGTAATGACCAAGAAAGCCAGGTTGCCGAATTGACCTGCAAATCGAGCAAACGTGAAAACGAAGGCAGAGAACATCAAATCAATTCCATAGATTCAAGGGATTACTCAATGTTCTACGGAGAACGATGGAGTTCATATGAGGCTGAYACAGAGTTCCCAAGCCCGGATTCCACTCAGAGCAAGAGACATGGCTCAAGTCTCTCCAACGAGCCTACAGATGGAGCAGCTGATGAGACCCAATATTTTGCCGACGATATATCCACAGAGAATTTGGTTGTGAATAGTGATTTTGCGCGCAGCTTCCTTGGCAGCCAATTTTATGAACCAACAAGTCCCGTCATGTCCCCAGCTGCTAGTCTCCGCATTTATAATGAGGTAATAAGCGATGGACCCGAGGAGCTCTTGGTAGGGCCAATCGAAGTTGACAAACCAACTGCTACGAAAACTTGGTTCGATCTCGCCAGAGAATGGAAAGCCTCGCGTCCCAAAGTAGCCCAATCAGAGCTTAAGATTGACGACTGTGATACACCTCGTGGAGGCTCTGCAGATGTTAAGTCGTGGAACCAGGGACCTACTTCGACTTGTCTGGAGTCTCGGACCTCATCAGGAACAAGCAACGCAAGTGTCTCCAGAGGTGTACAATCACGGCTTTCGTCTCGAGAGCCAATAACCGAGCACGTTGAGGATGTTGGCGAGCAGGAGATCAACCTCTGCGGAATTGAGCAAACACATTCTGATCTCAAATGGAACTTGGAAGATGGTCACTCGCCGGATGTGATCGCTCGTCAATCCAGAACCGAGTCAAGCCAGCGTATTGATACGGCACACTCATCTAAAGTTGAAGTCGAGAAAGACCAGGTCAGTCTCTACCAACATGTCTACCAGAACGTCTACGGTCGTAACCGGCATGGGCCGAGTAATGACAATCTGGGGATCAAAAAGACTGGGACGAGTGTATACCAAGATGTTTATGGTCGTGGTCGACAAGGTGGGCACGACCTGGGTAGTTGCAACGCTATTGAGCGCGCGCCGCGAAGTGGTTCGGAAATCTCATTTGCGACGGGATTCAAGTTCACAAAATTCGCTGACCAGATCAAAGACAAAAGCCAGGAGGATGGTGAGCTTCACAAGGATATTGATACGGATGCCGTGATCCATTCAGATAAGACTGGTGCAGGCAAATGTTGTGCAACGCATTCTTGTGACGATTTGAGCGCAAGAATACGAGACGATGGGAGCGCAGCACTTACGAAGCAAGGAAACAGAAGCGTCGGTGCTCTGGTGAACGTCTTCCAGGCCCATGGTCTCATGCCACCATCATCTACTTTCAGATCACCATTCAACCGTTCCTCAAGCCCATTGAGAAGTAGGGAAGACAGGTTACCCGAATCGTCGAAGTATAAGGAGCTTGTTGATCGTGACATCCAGTTATCTTCATTGCCGTCGAATAACCAGCCTGAAATCGCAGCTAAAAGTCACACGATTTGCAGCCCAAATTGGGAATTCTATTCTGAGGCTCCGTGTTCGTCGCCTTCCCCACGTCCCGAGACCCATACTGAGGGCTCAATTAAAGACCCCGTTAGAAGCCAAAATGCTCTGTGGTCGGATACAGACTTTATCGAACCACCTCCACCTCCTAAGCCTCAAGACGTGCTTCAAGCCTTGAGGTTAGAGTTGATTCAACAGCGGAGGAGAGACACACCGTCGGGGGTTTATTTGCGGGCCATGAATCTCAGGAACCTTAGACATACTGATAATTCGGACTTTAGCGATGCAGAGACGGAGAAGAGCGGCTTTGGAGAGATGCTCGAGAGATGTCCAGGACCGGAGCAACGTGAGTATAAAGGACCAGAGAACGCGAGCGCGGACAGCATCAGCCGCGATGAAGATCTTTATGGCTGATGGGAACTGTAAGCTAGGCAGTGAGGATAAAATGGACTTCGGGATATCATCAGTGCGGTCATGCTGGTGGAATGGGGCTATGCTGTCAAATGAACGGGGGAGAACGCTAAGGATTATTGTTATCGAGGTGTTTTTAGAAAGCTCTCAGACTGTGGTATTGAAATACGGGGTATAGATTCGCTTTATCGCTACGTAACAATAAGTCTATAGACACAAAATGGAAGTATAATGATTATCCATCTTACATCACCTTCTATTCTAGATATGGAGTGAGCCTGCTACTCAATAGTGATGTACAACGGGAGCGGGAAGTCCCTGGGGCAAAGCTATACATGGTATACAAAGTGGTGATATGTGTTCGCCAACAGGTTCCGTGGTGGAGGGCCTTTATGGCTGATTAGGCTGAAGTGCGAAGCGCTGTGGCCACTGCCTCAGCGGCTGCTTTCTCCTCTTCAGCAAATTTCATTGTCTCCCTTGAGGCAGACTCTTCTTGCATTTCATTCATCTCAGCAAGCAGCAACTGCTCAGCTTTGTGAAGTTCTGTGACCTTCTCAAGGAAGACCTCCCATTGTGCCTTTGACACCTTTGCTCGCACCATCTGTTTATTCATATGGTGTTTATTCACATACTCCTGTAACTCGCTAGGAAGTTCAAAGTATTCAGGAATCGGGTTGACATACTTGTCCTGCTGACGACGAGTGACAAATGCAGCGAGGGTGCTCCGCTCTTTGGTGAGACTGCTGTATGTGTCTCGCTCTACGAGTGCCTTGTCCATGAGCAGGTCGTAGGCGCCAATCATGCGGCGGACAAGAGTGAGGACGCCCTCTTTAAAGTCTTCGACTTCGTTGTTGTACATAGGAATTCGTGCGTCGCCAAAGAGAAGGAGAGATTTGACATTTACGAGTGAAGGACCTAGCCGGTGGAGAGCGCGGAGAATCTGTTTTCCTGCTCCTTGCTGTGAAAGCGTCCTAGTACCAGCTACGGCTACTTCGAGGTATGTCGTTAAGACGGGAATGTGGGGAACTGGCAGAGCGCTCGTCATTATGTCGAGAAGTTTACCAGCATTGGCGAAAGCATGGGGGTTGTTGGCGTCACGAAGGCAAGTGGACATTGCAATCATGAAAGTTCCACGTCGTGTGTCGGTTTGCTTCATTCGCTGGATGAGGGAGACGGTGTCGCTACTTGCTCGTGCTACTCGAAGAATACGAAGGTAGGCATGAAAGTTGGCTGCATCAGGATGGACACCAATTTTATTTACCATGATATCCCAATATCCGAAAGCAGCTTCTTTCACCTTTTGCTGTCCTAGAGATTCAAGAATAAGAGAAAGAGTATTCCTTCCTGGCTTAGCGAATGCGCTGAGGATGGATTTCGGAGGCTTTGGTGGAGTAATGTGTGGAAATGTCTCAACGCTTGCTGCTTCGATAGTTTTGAGGATAGATTCCTCGGATTCTTCTTCGGAACCGTCCTGTGAGGGCTTTCCCCCCTCAGTTTCGACGCTCTCTCGGCCCTGGCTGGCAGGCTGAATCTTTTTGCGTTCAGGTGTACCCAGTCTCGCGATTTGGCGAGTGATGTTCATGGTCTGTTCGATCAATGAGAGAATATCGTCATTGTCTCGTTCCCCTCCGATTAGCAAAAGTCGACCCATGGAGCATACAAGCTCTTCATCAATCCAGATGTCCCCTTGCCGCCACCTATTCGTGATATCATTCCAGATCCTGCGACCGTCAAGGATCGCAGTTTGGCAGCTTTGTCTCTTTTGCATGGGCGTCAAAGTATTTCTAAGATCCCCAACAGCGTGCATTCTTAGGGCATTCAGGATAGTTGTATATGTGAGATTATTCGGCGATGCTAAACCACTTTTTGGCATTTGAGCTACGATGCCGAACATAGCATCCATGTCGTGAGCCCTGGCGCACATCTTCAAAACAGCGTTCAAATGTATTGTATTCGGTTTCACGGGCGACTTATCGGTCAACATCGAGTGGTATATGGCCAAAACCTTTCCCAAACCAGCTGACAAGTCCTTATGCTCAGTGCATCCTCTTATGATAATTGTGAATGTATGAGAGTCGGGTACCTGTCCTCGCTTTTTCATCTTGAAAGCGGTCAGCATGGGAATTTCAAGAGTCTCTAGCATTATACACGTACTTCATTGTAAGTTTTTATAGCGCCATTCATCCTTCCCTTTGACATTTGCCAATCTATCAAATGATTCCAGCTGACAGTGCAAGCAAGCTGCTTACTAGCAGCTCGAACAACGGATATGACGGTCTCGAAGTCATCGCCCCTGAGAGCTTTCCTAACGTACTCCGCAAGTTTTAAGGGATCATTTGCATATTCTGGATGTTTCTTGAGCACATTGCCCATCGTAAGCTCCATCTTGAATTCTTTGCGACGCATSGAGACTCCACCAGTCTCCAGGAGACTATCTCGAGATACATATGGGCCTCGTCCTGGCTCGGTCGCTCGGCTGCGTTCGTTGGAGGATCGATCGAGGGTTTCGCGAGGTCCATCACGTCGTCGAGAATTGGTACCATAGTTGCGCGAGAAGTTCTCCTTCCTAAGAGTTGCGGACAGGGTCGAACGAATAGATAGTGATGATTTTATAGGTGATCCAGCGACACTCTGAAGGCAATGCTCCATGCATGCGCTGCATGTAAACATTTCTAGCAGTCGTAAACTTGACGTTGTCGAACAGTTCCTCGACCGTCGAAACTTTTTCTGACGACGGGACGGCCAGTCCCAACGCTATGAGCGGGAGTTCCGCCTGGACTGTAAGGCATGAGTGCAGGTGACTGCTTTGCAGGGATTCACGCGTCGCGTACATTTTCGCGTTGATGCAGATGGTACTTTACCTCGCGTACGTCCATTTGGGGTATCTCATTCAACCCACCACTAAACCATTGCACAACAGATATTCTTCGAATGCAAGTGGCTCTAATTCACTACTTCTTGATTATGAGTATTTGAAAAGCGACTCAACTAATCACGATGTCGAAAGCTGCCTCAGCTCATGCAAAGTTAGCGGAATTGCGAGCTCTGAGAGCGTCTGGAAAGAAGCGTCTCGATACATACCAGGTCCAACAAGAGGAAGACTTATATGATGAGGTCGACGAAGACGGGTACAAGAAAGTTGTCCGAGGCCGATTGAACCAAGACGATTTCGTTATTGACGACAATGGCGAGGGATATGCAGACGACGGTCGTGAAGAATGGGATCGGCAGGTTGGATATGGCACGGAAAGCGAGGAAGAATTGCCCACAAGAGCCAAATCTGGGAAAGATGGTAAGTTTCAGCTACTCTACTGATCTCTATGGGATCTAATGATTCAGCCAAACGAAAGCGTGAGGAGCAGAAAGCCAAGAAGGAGAGCACCGATAGGGGTATCAGCAATTATTTCACCAAAGGTCCAGCAGCTGCACAACCAAAGGCAAAAGTAAGTTACAAAGCTCTTGAAGTATCTTTTTACTAACGGCTTCCTCAGCCTGTCAAAACGAAAGACGATGACGATTTCCTGGCTGGGTTACTTGGAGAAGTCGACGACAACGTCGCACGTCCCATCCCTCACTCAAGCCGACATAATAGAGTTCAAGACAAAAGAAGGACACGAGCGCTCTCCCCGACAATCGATACTCAGCGCCATGTGTCAAAGAAAAGGAAATCAACGGACACTCGAGTACACACGCCCCCTCTCGAATCTAATCACGACGACGAGGGCTTTATGATGAATATTGGTGATACTGATATGTCTTTGGGGGACCCCCAACCGTCATCGCCAGTAGTGAAGGCTGTGGCAAGAAAGCAGGTGTCTTTGAAAGTAGAGGATGATGAGGACGACGACATGATGGAGGTTTCCCAAGCGGTTGGCATCACAACGGCCAGTGTCAACATATCTGGTACTAGACCGGTACCTAAGATCAAGAAGTCGGAAGCCTACCCGTCGCCTGCAAGCTCCTCACCCGTACGAGGAAGCGCAGAGCTCGTCGATGCCTCGTCGTGGAACGATGTTACCGAAAAGTTGAATGTCATGAACAGCAGTCAATCCGGAGAAACAATGACATTCGGTAAATTGGATCACAATGATGCAATTGAAGAGGACGGAAGCCTCAAAATGTTCTGGACCGATTATACTGAAATTAATGGCAGTTTATGTCTTTTTGGAAAAGTAAAGAACAAGAAAACTGGCGCTCATGTTAGTTGCTTTGTCAAAGTGGACAATATTCTRCGAAAGCTCTTTTTTTTGCCACGCGAATACCGGTTGCAGAATAAACGAGATACGACCGAAGAGATTGGAATGAAAGATGTGTACGAGGAAGTGGATGAGATGATGGGTAGAATGAGGGTAGGCATGCACAAGATCAAACCATGCACACGAAAATATGCTTTTGAGCATGAAGATGTACCAAAGGAGGGCGAGTATCTGAAGTTACTCTACCCATATTCGAGTAAGTAGTAAACCCAACCCTGCTGCCACACACTGACAACATCTGCAGAACCACAGTTGCAACCGGAAAACCAAAGTGGATCTACATTCTCTCGTGTATTTGGCCACAACACACCTCTTTTCGAGCAATTTGTCCTATGGAAGAACATCATGGGGCCGTGCTGGCTACGGATCGAGGACGCCGAATTTGGCGTTTTGAACAATGCTTCCCACTGCAAATTGGAGGTCCAGGTCTCGAAACCCGGTCTGATCACGCCGTTGAGCGATTCTGATAATCAAGAAGCACCACCATTGACACTAATGAGTATCGCTATGAGAACCGTTCTAAATGTTAAGGAGAACAAGCAAGAAATCCTAGCGATTAGCGCTCGAATTTACCACGACATCTCTCTTACTGATACAACCTCGCCAGAAAGGCTCCCTTGTCGATCGTTCACCATCATGCGACCACTAACATCGTTCCCAATTGGGTTTGATGCTGAGGTCAAGAAGCGAGCCAAAGGACTCGTCAAGCTTGTGAAGCAGGAACAGGAAATTCTGAGCTTCTTCCTCGCTCAAGTTCAGCTAGTTGATCCTGATGTTTTGATCGGCCATCAATTAGAAGGTGTTGACTTCAGCATTTTGCTGAGTAGGCTTCAAGCTAAGAAAACTCCGCAATGGTCCCGTATTGGCCGAATGAGACGCACGCAATGGCCAAGCTCGATGGAAAAAATGGGAGGCAATTTCTTCGCTGAGCGATCGCTGCTCTCTGGACGACTTCTGTGCGATTTGGCGAACGATGCTGGAAAGTCGACGATGACCAAGTGCACCTCATGGAGTCTTACAGAAATGTGTGCAATTTATCTGCCTGGAACGACACGCCGCGAAGTCGACAACGAAGTTGCACTAAAGACGTGGGCAACCACAAAGGATGGATTGATGGACTACGTGAACCATTGCGAGGCGGACACCTTTTTCATAGCCGCCTTAGCATTGAAAGTGCAAATGCTTCCCCTGACAAAGGTGTTGACGAATCTRGCCGGAAATTCTTGGGCGCGAACACTCACAGGTACTCGAGCAGAGCGGAACGAGTATATTTTGCTTCACGAGTTTCACCGCAATAAATACATTTGTCCAGACAAGGCAATATTCAAGGGAAAGCAACAAGTGGAAGAAGTCGCAGACGACGGAGAGACTGCGGACATAAAGAAAAAGGATAAGTATAAGGGAGGTCTTGTGTTCGAGCCAGAAAAGGGATTATACGACAAATTTGTTCTGGTCATGGACTTCAATTCTCTTTATCCAAGTATCATTCAGGAGTTCAACATTTGCTTTACCACCGTCGACCGAACAAAACTAGTATGTTAACGGAAGTTGTAGATCCTGATCATAAGCTAACGTGGCAATAGTCCGATGACGAGGAGCAAGTTCCCGAAGTTCCTGAAGAACAGGAGCTTGGAATCTTACCTAAGTTGATCGCTACCCTTGTCAGCCGCAGAAGACAAGTCAAAAGCTTGATGAAAGGCAAAAATGCCACCACCGAGCAACTTGCAACCTGGGACATTAAACAACTTGCCCTCAAACTTACCGCTAACTCTATGTATGGCTGTCTTGGATACACAAAATCTCGATTCTATGCCCGACCCTTGGCTGTTCTCACGACTTACAAAGGTCGCGAAATTCTTCGTAGCACGAAAGATCTTGCTGAAAGCAACTCACTTCAAGTTATTTATGGCGACACCGATTCCGTTATGATCAACGCCAATGTGGACAACGTCGACGACGCTTTGAAGGTCGGAAACGAGTTCAAGAAAGCTGTGAACGATCGATATAAGCTTCTAGAGATCGACATCGACAACGTTTTCCGAAGGATCTTGCTCCAAGCGAAGAAGAAATACGCTGCTATCAATCTGGTTCAGATTGATGGCAAGTACGTCGATAAGATGGAGGTCAAGGGTCTTGATATGAAGCGTCGAGAGTACTGCAACTTGTCTAAAGAGGTATCTTCGCAGCTGCTCAACGAAATTCTTTCTGGCGATGAGGCCGATGTCGTAATCACGCGCATTCATGACTACCTCAGAGAAATTTCAACCAAGATGCGGGAGAATGACGTGCCCACTAGGAAATACACGATTTATACAAAACTCGGGAAAGCGCCGAAGGATTATCCAAACGCAGATAGTATGCCTCAGGTTCAAGTTGCTCTAAGGGAGATAGCTAAGGGCAAGACGGTTCGTAAAGACGACGTGATCGCATATATTGTCACTGGAGATGGCAAAAACTCCTCCGAACCTCCAGCCAAGAGATCTTACACRCCCCAGGATGTTGCCAAGACAGATTCCGGGCTAAAACCAGATGTCGAGTGGTATCTTTACAAGCAGATCTTCCCTCCCGTCGAGCGTTTATGTGCGAATATCTCTGGCACTGACACCGTCCGCCTCGCCGATTGCTTAGGCCTGGATGTACGGAAGTACCGCATTACTAACAACAACTCGCATGGCTCAAACGAGACCGAGATACATTCTCTTGAAAGCCAGATCGACGACTCGGTGCGTTTCATGGATGCTTCACGTCTTCAACTTCGCTGTAGAGCTTGCAAGAGAAATTTCGATTTTGAAGGTCTTGTCGAGGGTGTCGGCCAATGTTCGCAAGCCGGTATAGCATGTCAGTGTGGTCAAACTCTTTCAACACTCTCAGTTGTGGCACAACTTGAGCACCAGATTCGACAGCAGACTAGTAGGTACTATGAAGGCTGGTTAATATGCGACGATTCAGCGTGTGGTAATCGTACGAGACAAATGAGTGTATATGGCCATCGTTGTCTCGGGCCGAAGGGACTGGCACACGGTTGTAAGGGAAAGATGCGCTACGAGTATACGGAGAAGATGATGTACAACCAATTGTTGTACTTCTCATCTTTGTTTGACGTGGAAAAGGCGAAGGGTTCAGCAAGAGGCACAGATAAAGGTACGATAACAATCTCTAAGTCCAGTGATAAGCACTAACGACATGTCTGTAGAACGTATAATGGCACTCGCTGAACACAACCGTATCAGATTTAGTACACTGAAAGGGGTGGTCGAAAAATACTTGGACAAGTGTGGAAGACAATGGGTGCAAATGGATGAACTATTCAGGAAAATTGGGCTTCGGCCCGAACTCTCAGTATGAAGTTTTGGTGATATCTGTCACTGACAGAACATGGTATGGCGTTAGGATGGATACAACTGTTAGCGCATGTATAAGACATAATGACTGAATGCACTTGGCCGGGAGCGGCTGTTAAGACGACGTTCAAAAGAACTGGTGGAAGACTAGCCCTAATTACATAATCTCACGTGCTATAATTTTTCGGTTCCACTTGAGCAAGGCCCGGGGGTGCAAGACGACTGGAAGGCGGCTTCAAATTGTCCTGCGATATCACATTGTAAGATATCTGCACAGACTTTTCACATAATACTAAGGCAGTCTCAAAATCGGCAAGATGGTCAATATTACGGAGAAAATTAAGGAGTAGCTTGCGACCTCGTCCCCAGATAGAGATAATACTGACCAAGATGCAGGATTGAAGATGAGATGCGGAGGACTCAAAGTAAGCCTTATGTCCTTTTACCTTACATTCCTTGGAACTATTTATTATTTTATCAATTTTTCTCACTGAGAACTTGACTAACGTCTACGAAGAAAACAAGGCAACTGGTATGTGAAAAAAAGTCACGGAATTRACTATCCACGTGATCGCTACTAATGTGTTCAAAAGAATATCATCTCGGTCTACTAAAAGGGTTTGTTCAATCTCAGAGAATACTCTTTCTGAATGGATTTTGAAGCTTACACCTGACTAGAAAACTCGCTCGTTACAGAGCTCAACTCCTTGAACCCGGCCCAGGCGCAGGTTCAAGTGGAGGAGCCGGTTTCGATGTATCCAAAAGCGGAGACGCACGAATCGCCCTCGTCGGTTTTCCTTCAGTTGGAAAATCCACTTTCCTCTCTAAGATCACCAAGACGAAATCAGAGGTCGCGGCGTATTCCTTCACCACTCTCACTGCTATTCCGGGAGTTTTGGAGTATGGGGGCGCTGAGATTCAGATCTTGGATCTACCTGGTATTATCGAGGGAGCTGCGGAGGGAAAGGGAAGAGGGAGACAGGTTATTAGCGCGGCGAAGACTAGTGATATGATTTGTATGATTTTGGATGCGACGAAAAAGGCGGAGCAAAGGAGTCTGTTGGAGGCTGAGTTGGAGGCTGTTGGGATTAGGTTGAATCGAGAACCACCGTTAGTATCACATCTCATCTACTCATCTTCAAGTCCCCTCATTCATTGCCACAACCGATACTAACAAAATCCCCAGCAACATCTACCTCAAACCCAAAACCGCGGGCGGCATGAAAATCACCTTCCAAACACCCCCCAAAAACATCGACCAAAAAATGGTCTACAACATCCTTCGCGACTACAAGATCCTAAACTGCGAAGTGCTCGTGCGCGACGAAAACGTCACCGTCGACGATTTCATCGACGTAATCATGAAAGACCACCGGAAGTACATCAAATGCCTTTACGTATACAACAAAATCGACTCCGTATCTCTCGATTTCCTCGACAAATTGGCGCGGGAGCCACACACGGTCGTCATGTCGTGCGAGCTCGATCTCGGGATCCAGGATGTGGTGGAACGGTGTTGGCAGGAACTGCATTTGATTCGGATTTATACGAAGAGGAAGGGCGTGGATCCGGATTTCAACGAGGCGTTGATTGTGAGGAATAGGAGTAGCGTGGAGGATGTTTGTGATAGTATTCATAGGACGTTGAAGGATACTTTTAAGTATGCGCTTGTTTGGGGGGCGAGTGCTAGACATGTGCCGCAGAGGGTGGGCTTGGGGCATGTGGTGCAGGATGAGGATGTCGTTTCGATTGTTAGTAATTGGAGAGCGTAGATGGTTGCGGAGAGATAATCGTAGCTGTGTTTACTACGAGCTTGTGGATGTCTCCGAGTGTCCTGCTTGATTCCCGTTGGGTGYTGATAGRGACACAGGATGTGCATAATTCTATTCTCTTTGAAGCCAAAGGATTGATGTGGGGTCTCCTCAGACTTTCATACTTCGCGCTGTTCAGTGTAGAAAGACAGAGCGATTGAGCAACCACGTCATAACCCTTCACGTCCGTGATCACGCCGAAGAGTGCTTCTGTCTTTCTTGCACCCTCCAATATTCTACAAAAATGTAGAGTAAAACTAGACGGCAGGACCCTCTGGTGASAGGTTGAAAATTGGAGTGGTCTTCCGACAGAAATCACTATCAAAAGCAGCAAGCAAAATTCATTAAAAAGTCATCAATTCCCATTTCATGTCCAATCGCGAATGAGGGACTCTAATAATGATAGAAGCAAATCATGTCTCTCATAGCAACCAAAAGAACTCCATTACCCAATGCCAGCAGTTACAAATACCGACCCCACCTCAACCATCAGTTGCAAGTCCTTGCCATAGTCCAATATCCGTTGATTGATCCACCCTCAATACCAGATATCCCCTAACAATATGCCATGTTCGTGCCTGATGTCCAATATTGAAGTTATGAGTGTGTGTGTGTTTTGTTGYGAAGAAGAAAATGTCATGATGATAGACCCGGTGAAGGTTCAAAGTCGTAATACTAATACAAGCCCGCCTGATGATCGGCCACAATAGTGTTGAATAGATCATTGTCCATCAAGCTTCTTGTCTGCGATATTGGTGGGACTCTGGGAGCCAAAAGGGCTTGTGTTTCCATCTTGGAGGCTCTTGGCTGATGCCTTTGCGAAGAGGGATTTTGGCTTGGTTCTAGATAGAATAGTCAGAGCTGCTCAATGGAGGGGCGTAGTCCAGCAACCTGGTGGAGGAGCGGCACTTACTTTCCCACTTGCTTGTTGCGATAGGCGCTGAGCTTAGCGGTACATGGGCTCATGATGGTGTCGGAGGGAGAAATGTAGGATTGCTTGCCCCTAGAATGATGTGTGTCAGAAAATGCAAGACGCATACGGTGCCATTGAGCGAAGTACATACTGCTGCTGATCGAGCTTGCTCTGTAAAACCTGACGATGGTACTCCATGCTCTTGACATCMATCTTAGCATCCATTTTCTCTGGTGCACCAGCTGCAGGGACGGATGCGTTGATATCTCTATCAGCAAGAACGTGSGACGACATCTCGAAGATTTGTGTTTGAATTGATTGACTTGGAAAAGTTGTTGGATACGAAGCAAAAAAGCTTAGAGTTGTAGGTGGGATTGAAGAGTGTTCGAGAGACAATGTGTGGTGGGAAGAAGAAKTTGTTGGGTTGGGGGTGCTTTTGTTAAAAAGTTCTTRGTCTGACGTTGGTGTCAACAAGGAAGGAGCTGCCCAGCAACAGCGGRGCAACCGCAGRCCCCAYCTTTTTCAACCCCCCAAACGAAACGACGTGGTGCTTGCAYTGCGTGAGTCACGAAMACCATGGACAACACTTCGCTTTAACCAACACTATCGTAGAGCGTTACAGGTGAGTGGAAGCATCTGGTTCCATAGGCTGAGGACGTTTGGACTAAAGTTCTACTAACAGTAATTGRTATATGATGACAAAGGTTTTCATGCGACAMATTAATTACATGAGACTGTCTCAYAGCTTTGCCTTCCTAGGCCCTGGCTGCTGCCTCGTCACTCCATACTTTGCGAACATTTCCTGGGTTGTCTCTTCCTGCTTCCKGATCACCGCAGTAACTTGAGAGCCTCTTTTGTTCTCGTTCTTCCCCATCTGTTGCAGATGGACCTGATCCGGACCATCAACGATTCTCAGTGTTCTAGTGTGCGCCCACATATTTGCTAGTGGGGTGTCTTGAGAAACGCCAGCCCCTCCAAAAGCCTGAACAGCTCTGTCGATGATATCCAGAGCAATTTGTGGGACGAATACTTTTGCTTGCGCGATTTCTGACAAGGCGGCTTTAGGACCGAAGTCGTCCATCTTGATTGCAGCGTTCAGAACCACTAGTCTTGCTGCGTCGACTTCAACTCGCGACTTTGCTACCCATTCYAGGATGACACCGTGCGAGCTCAGCTGCTTTCCGAAAGGTGTCTTCCTTGGGTCGTTGATTCTCATGAGCATCCAGTCAATGGCTTTTTCGGCCTAGGTATCATAAAGTCAATGCCGAATCTTGTCTTTCAACGATTGGTTTACTTACAGCACCAATGGCACGCATTGCGTGGTGTATACGTCCAGGACCGAGACGACCCTGAATGATCTCGAACCCACGCCCTTCGCCAAGAACCATATTAGAGGCTGGTACTCGAACGTTTTGAAAGGTAATGTGACCATGGCCATGAGGAGCGTCATCGAATCCATAGACGGAAAGCATTCTCTCGACGGTAATACCCTTGGTATTCGAGGGGACGAGGATGACCGATTGTTGTTTATATGAGTCCTTATTCGCAGGATCACTCTTTCCCATCACAATATAAATCTGACATCGAGGATCGCCAGCTCCACTGGACCACCATTTCTGCTACTGTTAGGAAGCCCTGAATCTGGAGATCAGAAGTGCCTACCGAGCCATTCAACACCCAATCATTCCCATCTTTCACCATACTCAATTGGATGTTCTTCGCGTCGGACGAAGCAACGTCTGGTTCGGTCATTAAGAAAGCTGACCGAATCTTCCCGTCCATCAAAGGCTTGAGCCATTGTTTCTTCTGTGCCTCATTGCCGTATTTGGCCAGAACTTCCATGTTCCCAGTATCTGGGGCTGCACAATTACAGGCTTCAGATGCCACTTTTGACTTGCCTAACTGCTCTGCCATTAAGCCATACTCGAGATTCGTAAAGCCCGGAGAYTCCTTATAGTGGCCCTTGGGAAGGAACATATTCCACAAACCCAGCTGCTGTGCCTCCTTCTTTAAGTCATCCAAAATCGCTGGGTGGTGATCCCATCTTTGTACTCCCTCGCCGATTTGGCTTGCAAATATAGGATCGGCACTGAAGGACATCAGGTGGAGACTTGAGAAGCCGAGCAGATCCTACTTACGGTATACATCTTTCCTCGACGAACTTCTTCACTACGTCCAGAGTTTTCTTAGCATTGTCGCTGACTCTGTTCACAGCCTGGGCCTATTAGCAACGAGAGCGGGGCAATAACGGGTATAGGTCTTAAGCTTACGATAATGGGAATTTTGTCGGACATGTTTGCTAATTCGACAACGCAATGAGATTTATTTCATAGATGGTATAATACGAGAAACTGATGAAATATGAATGCTACGCGGAAGCTTGCGACAACAAGACATGAAATACTCTGTGAAGGGAGGGAGGGGTTCGGTATGTTCCCTCCCCATTTTGGTTTTTGTTCCCAGTACCCCAGGTTGGACCCCTGTTCCAGCAGCTCAAAACCTGGGGACGGGACCTCGGCTCGGCTCAACCTCTAGAGTACCAAGTGCAAGCTCACACTCTGAGTTACTTACAACATCCATCCCTCATGAAATCAAAATCATCCTACAAAAGCTGTCTGGACTCAGGTCTTCAGCAATAAGGCGACTTCACATCTACTAGATTGAGATATCTAGACTTCATACAGTAGTCTGTTGTCTCAATTGTCGCATGACAACGACTGCTCCATGTCTGCCAACGCGCAGACACGGCCACGCGGCGAAGCTGTGATGCAGTACTAGCACTTATATGCTTGGCAAGTTCAGTAAGAGATCTTGTATCTGCTACTCCGATTCAATGGGAGATTCCAGCATATCACCTACATCTGTACGGCCCTCGAGAGCTGTTACAGGTGCTGCAATATCCTTACTGCGTTGGGAGATAGCTGGTCAGCGTTTTCAGTTATGAACTCGCTCCAGGAAACTCACTGACGATAGTCGCGGTTGTCAAACTTGAGGAATTTCGAGAACCGTTGATGATGTTGTAATTGTCTCACTTCGTTGGCGTGCATGTCCATGTTTGCATCATCATACTTTGCTTCTATATTTAGAGATGACCGATCATCCTCGCTTGTTCAAGTTGCGCTGGGCATGGGAAAATACCGACATCAAAAGTCTTTAACGACGCTGGGCACGCACGAGCACTGCAGGGCAATTCATTGTTACTAGATTGCATGATGCAGTGCCTACAAAACTCGGGAGAATCGCAACAGCCGGTAGCCTTGCCTCTACCCTGCTTCGCAGATGAGAGGGTTAGTACAGGTTAGTGTTTGTTGTGATTGTAAGACAGTGTGTTTGAAGTTATTTGATTTAAGAGATTCTATTGATTTATCATTCAGTCATGTTGTAGCATTGCCACCCACACCTGAGCTGCTCCTCCCTCAAGATCGGTACTAGAGTTTACTGCTTTGTTGCCTCTGCTGTATTGACTTCGTACTCGGTGTGCTTCAGAACCAAAATCAGAGTGCATACTCTCAAGCATATCTATCCCAAGAAAATTATAAGCTTAAAAGCTGTGTTTATAATTCTGCTCTCAACACCACTAAAAAAAACCTTAGCCCCACCCCAACACTCACGAAAAGATATCACACTGGTARTCACAAGCCACCGAACGATATCCCGCGAGATTGCCGGACCCAATTGGAACCGAACGGCATCGATGCTGCGGAGTCTTCGAAGTCGAATCCCAACTCTGATTTCCCCACTTGAATCTCAACTTTCCCACCTCAGTTCGGCTATCTTTMGCAGGGTTGGCCATATTCCAGATTTGCAAGAGCTGTGTACCGACCATGCGTGGTGGAAGCTGAAGGCCAACGGGAACGGTGTCTGTTTCTTGTGTCCAGTCGTTGACGTTGTTGTTTCCGGATCCGTCTGAGAGGAGAGGACCCCAGAAGTATTCGATGTCGAAACTGTTGGCGTACCATCTTTTGACTTCGACGGAGCAGGAGTGGAGGGTTTTGGTTGGGACTGCTGCCTCTGTGACTGGGAGAGCGAGAATGGTTGGTGAGAGGAAGAGGAAGATAGCGAGGAGGAGGGAGAGTGGATTGAACATCTTGACTTCGTAATGTTAAAAATGGGTTGTGTTTTTGGAAGATGAAGTTTTGTGAACGATGATTTTCCCGGGAAAGTGAAAAATAGATAGAGGCGCCAGCAAGATAGATTTAAATTTGTAGGTGTGCTTGATGTGGTGATCCAGTGCCGTTGTTCAGGCTATTTGACTGATGGGAACGCAACACTTTTCTGAGCCAAGAACYAAGAATTGATTGACAGCCGCAGTGACAAGGAGGTCAATCTTCCTGCTGAGGAGAATTTTGAAACTCAAGTGCAAAAGCCTCTTAGTTGATGAGCTCTGGATTGTTAAGAGGGCTCGGTTYAAATGAGATCGAGACGTAGGTTTTATACTGCYAGAGCACGSTAGTGGYGAGTAACAAATCCGTATAGATGTCACGTGTCTAATCAGGGGTGCAGCTTAGAATAAAAAGCGAGCTCTACTCCTTCCTTCTACCTATATCCTTTTCTACTTTTCTACACCTTACTTAT
>QYAH01000272.1:0-32527 GCA_003988945.1 Chaetoscypha palmicola | reverse complement strand
AGGTACTAATACGAAGGATATAGAAAAGATACTATATATAATATATAGGAGAAATCCTTTCTATATATAGGGGCCTCCTTATACTATATATCTCTAATCTTATAAGGAGTTCTTATATAGTCTCTAATCCTATAAGGGGCTCTCGGTATTCGGTTACGACCCGAGTAAGGTTTACTATAGCTCTCGGATCTTATAAGGAGGGGTTTCAGATATCCGGGCTTCGGTTCCCTATAATATAGAGAATATAGGGTTCTAGTACTCGGTACTCGGATCTTATAAGGAGGGGTCCCGGTATTCTATTAGGAGGGGTTTCGGTATTCGGTCTTATATATAAGGTTCTTATATATAAGGTTTAGTATATAAGCTTCGTGATCAGGTGAGCTTGATATTATGACGAGAACGATTCTCACAGAGAACCTCTAATAGTTTTTCCTATCGCGATATCTTAAGATTTAAGATAGTTGTCTAGGGGAAACAGTTCGAGAAGAGAGAGAGAGAGAGAGAGAGAGACGCGAGAGAACCCTTGATTAGTAAGCAAAATTGTATTAGTAAGCGAAGAGTCGTGATAAGAGATAATTAATTACTTCTCATAATTACTTCTTTATAACTTTCCTTAAAAGAGAAGAAGTAGAGCTTTAATTTAGCTTAATTAACTTTATCTAATATATAATATAAAAGGTAGATGTACCGTGTTAAAGAGAGAGCTTTTTTTATTAGCGACTCGGATAACCTCCTATACAAATCTTTACATCTTTGACTCAGACCCTCTGGCGAGGTGGGAAGGGTGTGTTGTGTGATTAGTCGGAATTGGTCGGAATTAGCTTAAAAGGCCCCACATACACACCCTTCCCATATTACCTCGCCGTAAAAGAGGGTCTGAGAGCTGAGATAAAGCCGACTAAGTGATCCCTAGTCATGACAGATGCTTAGTCAGTGACATCTCTCCTCCTGAAGGGTCTAGAATTCCACCTACACAGTCTGGAAGGATCTAGTTCTAGTAGAAATCGTATGGGAAAGACCCATCTGGAACTGGAATCCTGGAATTCCACTGGAAAGGCTTCCAGACGCCTAATATTGTGGTCGTGCTTGCCGGGTTTCTTTTACCGTCCTCATTGCTTTGCATTCTGGCTTGCTAACATTTCTGCTTTTGGTTTCTTGTCTGTCACTCTAGTATGTCGATTGTCCCATTCGAAGAAGATATTCTGTACCTTTCTCCTTGCTTCGAGCACTCGCTTGCTAACATTTCTGCTGCTCGTTTCTTCTCTTTGATCCTGGTATGCGTATCTTCTCATTCGAAGAGGATATTCTCATCGACAGCAAAAATGTGGATCTCTAGAACTTTTCAAAAGGATTGACAATGTCTAGATTCAGTGATGAGGTCACGGCGGAGCGCTTCTTCTATTCAATGTTCTCAAACGAGCCTACCAAGGCGAAAGACTAGTTTCTAGAGTAAGTGGAACATCGTCTGGGGACGTTTCTTCGAGAGGGACTAGAACTTGCAAGGCCAATAATGCAATGCCATACACTAGTGGTGGATCTGCGAGAAGTGCTAGTGAGGAGAGTAAGATGTCATTGATGTGAGGAGGTCGAGGAGGTTCGCTATTGTACCCAGATCTAGTGACTCCACTCATGGGGCCCCCGGTGGCTCTCTGAGCTCAAGCTAAATGATGAATACTTCATGTTCCATGGCAAGCTCGAGCACGATGCCCGAAGGAGCATTCAATCGAATCTCGATGCCAAATCCCCACAATATCGTTGAAAAAGCACCAACGATTAGAGCATCTAGACCTTTGCTCCCTCGATCTCGAGGTATATAAAGGCCAGGACTGGCACTGTATGAATATTTATCTTTTCACTCAACATCCTACATACAGATATCTGTCTTTCCACAGTCTATACACCAAGATAACACTTTCGTCCCGGCTTCAGAAGACTTCAATAGCGACGCTCAGTCTCCTTCGAGCGAAAGCTTAGGCCTGTTTGCACTCGACGCCGAACGACGATGGATTTCTCTGTGAGCCGCGTTCCTGGAGGCGGCTTCATGGTTAGACCCCAACCGCTCGTGGGCGATGATGATCGCGACAAGTCTCCGCAAATCAGCAAAGCAGCTTCAGGTATGGGTTCCCGAATACTTAAGTAGGCTTTGAAGCATATGCTGACCAAAACGTAGACCAACGCAGCGAACAAATCTGCACCGCTATGAAGAACGAGCAGTAAGATATCTTACTTGTGTTGACCCATAACTTCGCTGATGATATATCACAGATATGAATGCTCCATCTGCCGCGATATGATCGGCAGAAATGACCAGATCTGGTCGTGCAAATATTGTCATCATATTTTGCACTTCAAATGTGCAGCGGAGTGGTCCCGGACCACAGATCCAAGCTGCTGGCCATGCCCATCGTGCCAGCACTCGCAAAACATGCTTTTCATGGCAGGCTGCTGGTGTAGGAGCCAACTGAATGTCCACGGATCAGACATCGTCGACAACTCCTGCAACACAAGGTGTCCAAATGTCAGGAGATGCAGACGCCGCACGCAGACGTGCTCTCGGCGTTGTGAGAAAGTCTGCCACCCTGGGCCATGCACGGAGGTGGATTGCACAGGCGATTGTTCTTTGGAGACGTCGACAGACAGCTCTGCCGAACCATCGCAAGGACCAGGAGAGCCTGCAGCGGCCCGGCGAGGCCCTCCTCTCCTTAACTTCGATGCAGCATTGCTCGAGCTTCTTACGTTGTAATTGTTACATGTTATCTATAACTAGCCAGCCGTAATCCTAGTTATAATCTTAACAAACCATCTTCACTCCTTCCAAGACAAAACATGTGACGAATGATCATAAGTGTAGATGGTAATCCAATCTCAACAGTGGCAACTTTGAGAACTCAATTATGGGTTACCAAGGGATTTAAAGAATGGGTAATTCGGTTCTCGGAATACCCCATTCTTAGATGCAGCCGGCAAGTCGTCTGCTACCCCACCAACGCTAATGGATAAACGTACGGCTCTTCTCCCAAACGTCATTTCCTGGGCGGGGTTGATATCCGCCAAACCTTATTCTTACATCCAGAGCCGCACTTTCATTGAAGAATACAACATTCAAAATGGTGATGCTTTTCAACTCGGAGGAACTGATCGAAGAGATGGTCACTCGTTAAAGTCAAAATTCAAGTGGACCAAAACTTGGGACAACTCTTTCCTAATGAGCGTCTTGCCGGACCAAAGGAATGATTTTTCCTGGGTATGCCTGGTAAATATTTAAGTTTGTTCCTGCATTTAATCTACTTCAGCCTGTATATTTTAGCTCGGTGCAACATTCTTCCTGCCCCTCACTAATCTTTTCCTATTATGGATTACCGAGCTATCATAAAAGTTCTGACATACCATGAGCTTTTGATTTCAAGCTGTTTGTTTGCCCCTTGCGGTCTTGATAAATCTCAGGATGACTTCTCGGCTGGCAATCTTTGTTTGGATCGCTTGCTTGTGCGCTGTACTACATGGTGTAGATGGCAGGAATATAAAACATCCAAAACGTCACCCTGGGAATGATAATAGATGGATTCCTACGTGGGGAAGCATGCCACAGCTCACCGAGCCTGCAAACTTACCACCAGCACCTTTCGTAAGCCTTGCCTTATTTCTATCTTGAATGCTATCAAAATTGACCCATTCAGAATCAAACTGGTGCAGTCTTCGTCGACTCGACAATCCGTCAAACAGTTCGCACCTCCATCGACGGCTCTCAGATACGTCTTAGATTCTCCAATGCATTTGGAATCTACGATCTTCCCATCACCTCCGTAACTGTGGGCATTTCTGGAAACGAAACTGCGGGAGTAAACGCAGTCCAAACACAAACCTTGAAGACTGTCAAATTTAGTGGAAGTTCCAATTATACGGTATCTTCAGGTGCTCTTGTTGTCTCGGATCCCATCGATCTAGCGGTGCCGCCTTTGACGATTTTGACTATTACTATGTATCTTGCCGATGGGCAACAAAGTAATTTGATTACCTCTCACCCGGGTAGTAGGACAACTTCCTGGTTCGTGAAGGGAAACCAAGTTTCAGCGGCAGAATTAAGCGGAAGTTCAGTCTCCAGCGCCGCTCATTGGTAGCTATATCTTCCTATATAACAACGCTGAAATACTCACTTCATACCTCAGGTACTTTATTTCCAATGTTGAAGTGCTCACCCCTCGAACTTCAAAATCCTTCGTCATAGTAGGCGACTCCATAACCGACGGGCGTGGAAGCACAACAAACGACAACAACCGCTGGCCCGATCTCCTCCTAAACCGTCTTCAAAAATCCCCACACACATCTTCCATCTCCATCATCAATCAAGCAGCCGGCGGAAATCGCATCCTCTACGACGGTCTCGGCCCCAACGCCCTCTCCCGCATCGATCGCGATGTCCTCTCCCAATCAGGCGTCGAATACGCCATGATCTTCGAAGGCGTAAACGACATCGGTACCGCATCCACCGACGTAGCCACTCAAAAGAACACAGGCGATCGGATCATAGCAGCGCTCAAACAAATCGCTCTCCGACTTAAGACATTTGATATTACCACGTTCGCAGCTACGATCACGCCGTTCTCGGCCCCAAGTAACTACACAGGTCAGCCATACAGTGATCCTGAGCGGGAAAAAACGAGACAGAGGGTCAATCGGTGGATTCGAGAGAGTGGTACTTTTGATGAGGTTGTTGATTTTGATGCGATTCTGAGAGACCCGAAGATCCCTAGTCAGTTGAGGGCGGAGTATGATTCTGGTGATTATTTGCATCCGAATGTTGCGGGGTATCAGCGGATTGCTGATAAGTTTCCCGCGGATATATTCTGAATTGACGCTCGAGATTTGATCTAACAAGAGGTAAAGGACATATCCAAGGGTTAACGTGAGGATCTATGTAAGCATACTCTAATGCTCTTCTAACTCACGCACATTACAGCCTTATGTCTATCAGATTTAAACATAAAAGACTTTTCAAACAAATTAATCCGCTGTGTAATAGTCTGTAGGGAGCATTCCAAGGTTGCTTTCTCAGAGCTACCACGTGACCTTGTAATACATCCCATAAATAGATGACCTCTTAGATGCTTGTCGTGTATATAGAGACTAAAGTATCTACTTAAGTATGTAGTCATTCTATGAAAGCACACGAGGCGTCGCGCTCATAGACACCAGTCGCCGTCTGCGTCGACTAGATATTGTCTAACCATTTGACGAGTCGCTTGTCGATAAGCTGCATCGCATGCGATCTACGACAAAAGAACGCTCCAAGTTATTATAGAACAAGTGGAGGGCATGAGGAAGACCACAACCGTTGCGATTTACGACAAAACCACATCAGGTGTGAAACTGGTATAAGTCGGATCAGAAGGAAGCCGACATCCTGAGCTCGAAATGCAACAAAAAGCAACTTGAGGATGTGAGTGGACTGGTGTGTATTGACCGCCAGGGAAGTTGACATCCTGAGCACGAAATCCAGCTAAATCAACTTCAATATGTAAACGGGCTAGTGCGTATATACGAATCGGCGGAAGTCGATTGCCTGAGCTCGAAATGCATAGTATGTATAGGAAGGCGATGGAAGTCGACTTCCTAAGTACGAAGTGCAACAGACTCAACTCAATGACGCAAACGGAATGGTTGGAGCGGTAGAAGTCGGGTTCCTGAGTACGAAGTACGACAAAATCATTTCGAAGCTGCAATCGGAATAGTTCAGAGGATGGAAGACAGCAGCCTGAGCACGAAAAGCAACAGAATTGCAACACCACCGCAAACGGCAAGGGTATCTACTAATACATCCACTAGACTTTTAAGCCAGTAGACTAGTTCACAGCCCCGATTCTCAGAATAGCAAGCACTAACAATTCACGAATCACGAAGGCCGATCGTCATATGATTGGACTATAAACCATCTTGAGCCCCTGATACTTTGCAGAACACGAATGAGTGTAGTTTAATTGGAGGATAAGATACCTTTTTAAATTGCGAGACGCAACAAAAGTGGTTTGGGACTTCGAAGGGGAATGGTGCGTGGAGTGGTAGCCGCTTTGGAAGATGGTTCGCTTAACGAATAGGGGATGGTGTGGTGGAGGTCTGGGTGCCAGAGGCTGATCACGTGACGGTATGAATTATGAACCCGTGGACCTTGGAAGTTGCTTGTGTATGAGTATGATTCTACTTTGAGTTTTGGAAGCGGTACTGATTGAAGAGATGTATTGCGTAGAATGGTTGACATGGGAGTCGATCTTGGAGACATTGATTTATGAACATGTTGCCACCGCACGTATCCGCTTAATCGTTAGTGTCAGGACCTCGGGAGAGTATTCGCGGTGGCGTGGGAAGCCTTTCATTCATTGCTGATTTCAATGAGGTCAAAGTTCACTAATAAGCCATTGAGACTGCCGGGGTCTAATTTTTGATTTCTGTTGAATCAATCTTTTCCACCAACCAGAGATGCTGTAAAAAACAAAAAGCTCGTGATTCGTTAGTTCCCCCCCTCATTAACCATTTTGATGCCCTCCCACCCCCATGTGCTAAGCCAGCTATACCCAAGTTATTGAAATTCTCCTTTCGTTATGTGATTGACCTAAGCCCACTAGTCAAAGACCACTTTTTCACCATATGGACTGCATCCATCCTCTGTTCCATATCTGGAGTAAGACACGCCACTACCTTGATCGTGAACATCATGGTCATGAAATCGGACCCCATCGCTCGAGTCTCCTGCTGATATCTATTGAGCATCATAAGCGACCTAGAATGCGAAACAATAGACCCGCCGTGATAGCCTGCCGAGAAATCCTCCGGTAACGAAAACGAGTGTTTTACGAACATGAGGTGAAGAACTGCATGGAGAATCACGTTGGCGCAATTATAAAGAGTTACCGCATGTGCTACCATAGGGTCCCGATAGATGAACATTGTTGGCCGGTATTGCACTGGCACTTCTCTGACAGATGTGCTTGTCGACTCGGGACTGGCGTGTTGATCTTGCGGCGAATTGACGCTGTCCGATTCTGGCGAGGCATACCTACTATTTGGCTGGGTAGTCTGCTGCTCAAAACGAAACCACCAGTCATCGAGGTCTTGTAACAGTGCGAGACAGTTCTGTGCTAGTAATTCGTGGTGGCTGTGATCGAGTGAACACACTTTGGGTTCTATCTCAGCTAGCCCAATCGTTCCTGCTACATCCAAGGCTACTGGTATGCAAAGCATAACGTCAATAATTTGGTGGAGCTGCGACTTCTGTTGGAGCAGAAATGGAACGACGCGCCATCGCTCAGTTGAGAAAACCATATATTTGCCGCTGATGATTGAGAAGCAGGCCTATAACAGTCAGACCGTGGATAATATAGAAAAAGGTCGTCACGTACGTTCGAAACTCTCATTGTGATGAAAATTTGATACGGGATCCCTAGCTGACAACTCTCCGGGCCCCTCATTTCGAGAATTTTACAAGCTGCCATCCGATGCTGGAAAATAGCTACCGGCGTCGTAGCTAGAAGCATTTCGAATATACATAAGAAGACCGGGATCAGTAGCTCTTCGACAGTCGGCATTTCACCTTCAATAGAACCCTTATTCTGCATCTGTCTCTCACAGAGATAGGATCTATGGTGACTCAAGGCACCTACATACCAGCGAGTTGCTATAGTACGATTGGTTGCTGAAGGAAGTACCACGGTATGAAAAGCCATTGCTGCAGCGCGAAGGGAGTATCCAAAAGCCGGCAATTTGGTATTATACACAAGATTTGGTATTTCCGACATCCACGATCTCGGTGCTCCAGGTTGTTCAGGTGGTCGTGAAAGAACCACGAATCTTCGAACCAGATTCTCTTCTACAATCTTAGCATTCGTAGGCTGAGGTACAATAGCCACTTTTCTGTTAGGAAGAGCCTTCTTCGCTTTCGCGTCACTTCGCAGAAGATTCTCTTCGTCCAGCACCTCTACCTTTACAGGAGCAGCCGCTGGAGACAATGGCAATTGGCGAGCATCATGTGGCGGCGTTGAAGTAGTTTTGGGTACTCTGGATAGGGCGGCAGTGGACTTTCTGGAGCTCTCCTTTTTGTTTTTCGACTGAGGAGCGGAAACGCTTCGTGAAGATTGTGAGGCGTCTGCTGTCATATCCACGACCATAAGGCCGTGAACAAGACCTGTGCAGTCGTAACCAAATCTGAGGCATTGCCTACAGACCGGTGTCGTTTCGTCACACTGTTATTATATTAGTCACGGTTCAAAAGCCGTGCCAAGCATGTTTACTCACCTTGACACGACGCCGCCGGCATTGGTCGCATCCTTTGCTACGTCGTCTTCTCGGTTCCGACCTTGGAGCTGACGCCATGTGATATACGCACAGTGCTGTAAAGTAGTATTACCTTTAAGCCCCTTAGTGAATCCTACCGGCACAAAAACTTTCTGCTGGTGCGATTTGATCGCGCCTAATCGTCTGCCAAAAGTCTAGATCGTGTGTTAAAGTCGTGACGAATGTGGGAGTGAGATCTTCTTGAGTAACCTGTCGGAATAACCCTATACACCCCTGGTGTATATGCGTCTATCGCTCGGACCACGAGAGAAACAAGAAACGCCTCCTTCCCCTTTCTATTCCATAATTTGATATGGGGACCTGAATCCAAAGCACGTGGGCTAGAGGCCGATGCAGCTCGTTTGGGTTCTCGTGATAGGCTCAAATTTAGGATTCATTGGACCCCCGCTGAGCTCGATTTGCCAATTCTACTTCAAAGTATATCCCAAAAGTCCTAGCCAACGGAGAAAGGTCTCCAATGTTTGACGATTTTCGAATTGGCCTGTTTTGAGCGCCACCAATCGTTGCCGGCATGTGTCGGATAGAACCCGAAAATCTGGTATCTTTGTGACGACGATAAACGAGGTCCAAACGAGATAAGTATTCATCGTGGGTGTGGAGTGATGACAGTATATTCCACTTTTTCGCTCTTACCTGCTCTCTGTATGGCTTTTCAAAGTCTTCTGGCGGTTCCAGCCCCTCCTGAACACCGGCTACCAGGCTGTCAACACACGATGTGAAACCCATTGCAGGGTATACATAGGATCCATAGCAGCAAATCGTACCCACCGGCTGGGGTAGAAGAGCGGTCCTCGGGCCCAACAGCTGATGCAGCTATTCCCGTCTCGCTTCTCAGTGCTCTTGGGACCAGACTGCAATGGCTTGACAAGGCTGAATCAGATCGTGAGACTATAAGTGTGTACGACTTCCAATGTGAACTTCAAAGCCGTAGATAAGACGGCCGATGTGAGGATGTACGCCGTATTCCGAAACACAAAATTGTACAGGAAGGGGATAGTCCCGCGGTCAGATAATGGACGAATATCCGTCATTGGCTACCTGAGTAGCGAATATTCATGCCTGAGGCGCGATCTCGGTTGTCCTTAGGCTTCAATTTCCGACTTCCTTACTTAACAAGTAAGTCGAGCTCATGTCTAACAGGTAGTCACACCACCACAACACCAGACATTTACCCCACTGAAAGGAACTCTTCACAAGAACAGACTGAGATGGCGGCTCTTACGAGACTCGGAAGTGCCCGACAACGATCAGAAAATATGGTTTCGTCACCTTCAGCCGCGCCGACGAGCAACCTAGCGGGACTGGTTTTAGACAGGTCTTGCAGGTCTCGAGGCGTAGAATGGGTAATTACATATTGTCTTTTGGGAATGACGCTGATCACTTTGCCTTTTACAGCATGAATTTAGTACCAAGAATCGTGGGCTTAAACGACAATCCCAAATATCCTCAGCAGAGTGCCAACCGATCGAGCAGGCTATCTTAGGCCCGGAGCGTATTCTGTCTGAAGTCACCGCCTGTCTGGAAAGCGCTGTTCATTCATTTCGAAAGCCTAAGCGGATCGGGGGAAATGCTCTCGCATCAGGCGATTCTTTCGAGAACCTCCAGGAACGCTTCACCAAGAATGACGTAGCTCTGAAAAGCTCCCAGAAAGATTTTAACAAGTTGTCCCGACAGACATTCGGTATAAATCGCCAAAATCGGATGCCGCAGACCAGATTGTCACTTGCTGAGAAGCGACAACAGTATGGGGACGATTACTATGAATGGTCCGACGCATTCCGAAGTGATGTTGAAAAATCATGGGCTAACCGAAACAAGTCTCGCTATGTGCAGGTGAAGGTGTTGTTGGTGAGCTGGGCATCCGATGATCTAGGTGTCAGTACCGAACTTGACGCTCTTGGAGATGTCTTCACCGACGGATATGGTTACCAAGTTTCCAAATTTTGTATTCCTGATGACCAGGCTACCACAGCATTATCGAAACGGGTGCATCAGTTCTTGAAACACTCAGACGATACTCTCTATATCTTTTGTTACAGTGGACACGGTGTTATTTGTGGTCAGCGTAATGATATTTACTGGGCTGCGTAAGTTTGCTTTCTCCTACTTTGAAACGCCGCATCTCTAATCGATCGCCCTAGACGAGCCGAAGGAGGGCCTGACATGCCAGCGGGTCTGGTTCAAATACTTTTCGAAGAATCAGCTTCAGATGTCCTTTTACTACATGATTCATGTAATGCGGCAGATACCAGAATGACAAGACATACTTCAGGTCGAGGAGTTACAGAACTGATTGCTGCCTGTGGTTTCCAGAGTATTGCTCCTGGTCCAGGTGATCACTCTTTTGTATTTGCTCTGACGGAGCATCTACGACTGTTGGCTACCATCGGCAATCGATTCTCGGTGTCTGAACTGTTCGCGGGTGTAGTAGCTCGTCTTCGGAATACACCAGAGAGGAATGATAAGGCAACACCCGTCCATTGTAATTTGACGAGTGTGCCCAGCAGTCGCTGTATCATGTTCTATCCCTTAGCTACGGTTGATCCTCCCATGGATCCTGACACATCAATTGAAGGGAGTAAATCCCACCGCAAGATTCTGTCCTTCGATGAGATCGGGCCCGGTGATTATAAGGAATGGCGGGAGTGGCTGTTGAGCGCTCCGAGTGCCGTCACCAGAATACAATACATATGACGACTTTCGACGCCGAGGAAGAAGTTGCAGACCACCATTGGAATTTCTGTAACTCCGAACTAAGTCAGGAGGGTGTTCGCAGAATCCCTGCTTCGAACGATTAATCGAATGAATACATGGAGACAGCCCGGTGGACGACAACACTGATTATCGTCACTCCATCTGCAGTCAGATGATACTAGCGACCAATAACAGAAGAAAAAGAGCGATAAAAAAACAGTAGGTCTATCCGGTATCATCTTTACCAGCGACGGTCGAAGGTGGTTCCCTTTTCTATTTCGCTACATATTATATTGCAACCTCGATATAGCGAGAAGGCGTTCCTTCGCCATATTTCCCTATTTCGCACATATACAGTGGGCTTATTCCCCAAGATCGAAGGTGGAAAGGAGCGAATTGATATACTGCTCATCAGGACTCCACAGGGGCTAGTCGCTTCTGATCACTAAGCACGGAGCGTGCGAGGAACGAGATATCACCTCAACAGTACATCAAAATCTGTCAATTCATAATCAGGAAAAGTTTTCTAAGTTGATTTGTGCCTTCGTGGGTTCCATCACCATTGAACACACTCACACTAGGTGCTTGAGTAAGTAATTAAGTACTTGAGCGTGATCGCTCCTCGAGGTGTGATTTAGTGAACCTATGCCTGAGGCCCAACATGCTCAACGGGTACTCGCTCTGACACGAATTCATTGCACAACCCGACTGCAATGATGGTTATGACCGTGAGCACAGCAGTCAAGTCCCGGCCCGGAGACAACATAGCACGATGTCTGCTGGTCTCCACATCTATGGCGTACACGGTCAGGCCTCCAAACGAAATGTGTTTGCTTGATATGCCAGCAGGGATGCGCCAACGAACCAGATGGAAGAGCCAGACAAGACACTGCATGTGTCTTCGTTGTCACGTCTTACTGAACTGAAGCCAACCCGCATTCAAAGATAGTCATTCATAGTCCGAACAGCGTCGGTAGGTTATATCTCTGAAGTGACCTGTCACTACCTATGCTACCTACGTAAGTACTTGCCTATCACATACACTGATATCGTGTATTTACCAGCTAAACGCAATAATCTACAGCGCAGACCTGAGAGTAGTTCTCAAAGCAACATGCCATTTCCAAATATCCCGCGACCGATGCCCCTGATGTATCAAAACAGAAAACTCCAGAGACAAGTCATAGAACTACAGAACTCCAAAATGTATTGGAGACAGCGGGCAAAGAGGCTGGAGAACGACATCAACGGTGAACCCGAAATCGTCACGGAAAGAAAGGCCAATGCTAAAAGGTCTTGCTTCAAATACTCGAAAATTCAAGTTTTGCTTGTACAATGGGAGTCTGACGATCTCAACGTTTGGACTGAGCTTGCCCAATTACGAGACCTCTTCAAGACCTTTTACCATTACAAAGCACAGATATTTCTGATTCCTGATGAAAACCCTGGATCTGCTTTATTTGATAAAGCGCTTGAATTCATCGGTACGGATGAAAAGGACACATTGAACATATTTTATTATGGTGGTCACGGTAGTAATGACGAGGACACGTACCACATAAACTGGGCAGCGTAAGTTGTTTGTCTCTGAACGTTAAGCTATTTGTAGCGGCTGATTGATTATTACTCTAGTCAAAAAAGTAATGGCCCGAAGATGGATGCAAGCCCCATTCAAGACCTCTTCGAAAACTCAGAGTCTGATACCATATTATTGTATGACGCCTGCTATTCAGCAAATGCAGACATCACCATTTCCGACAATAGCGGTACTACGGAGCTAATAGCCGCATCTGGCTTTTCCAATCCTACACCAGGCACCGGCGAGCATTCTTTCACCCGCGCTCTTGTCCACTGTCTGGAGTCTTTCTTTCTGAAAGGGAATCCGTTCAGCGTCTCCGAACTATTCAATGTAGTCCTATCTCGTTTAAGAAACTCAAATGACATATTTCGCAGAACAACACCTGTGCATAGCACTTTGAGCATCAACAAGAATAGCAGTCCAATCATGATTTCTCCCCGCCAATTCGTGAAAGATTCGAAACGATCTACGTATCGGCGAATGTTCCCGCCGAACAGTGATCCTTACCGGTGATGTCGAAAATACGAGACATAGGCGATTGTTATGGGTGTGCTACTTGGCATAGTGAGTATTTCTCAACTGTGCTGTACGGCGAATTTCCCCTAGACTTGTATGCATTTAGTAGCACTAGTAATGACGAAGGTCATAGAAACCATTCTCTGGTACTAAAAGCCGCGCGACCCTGCTCTGACTGCTTTATCCAGGAACTCTACGACTAGAAATCGCACCACAATTCTTCTAAACAGCTGTATCTGACACTCTAAGTCTGAACGCTACTGGATGCAGCTGCTCTTCCAACACGACGCCCGATGATGACTCAGAAGAATCTCATGACCAGTCTACCTTTCCCTTTCAGTCCTATAGCTATCAAATCAAACATCGCACACCACACTCACCGTCAGTTTCGTTTTCGAGAAGCTTTTAAGCGAGCCTTATATCAATTCCTCGCGCAGTCAGCCCAGATCCAGGGACCTTTCAAACCCAATTCACCATCTACCACAAACAAACCATAATATCTCTTACTCTACAGTAACGCTAATTTTTAAACCGCAAGATAAGCTTTGATAATAAGGAGTATGTGTTTCTATTATGGGTACTATCATAGGTCGGTAGCCAACTACAGCATGTCTATACTCCCACTTCACTGTACACAAGTGTTCAAAGAAGGTCAAAGCAGAAAATGGGCATACTGCAGAGTAAGAGAGACCGCTTCAACACCAAGTATCAAACTGAACTCCCATCACCTCGCAATCCTTTGCATAATAAACGTTGCTTTAAACAAAGTGCAATGTACACCCCCCCCCTTTCATTCTCCCGTAACAACCTTCCACCCCCACCAATTCCAGATATCAAGCTTCCTAAACACCCTCTCACAACTCTCCTCAATACCCACATCAAAGTTTTTATTAAATCTCCTATCTCACTCATACCACGCAAATCAACTTTCACCCCCCGCATGTCAGAGATCTCCAAACACTCTCCCACTCACGCAATAAATCCAAAGTAATGGCAAGATGCCAGCCTACCCAACGTACCAGGTACCAGATATAATGCTTGCTATGATCAACCACCTACGAATCACCTTATAGGAACTTTGTGCAAACTGTACGATCGTACACAACCAAAAGTCTCCAAAAGGTGGTGCCAGCAGCGTTGTACACTAGTAAAGTAAAAGTGTTACCCGATACGTTCTCCCTAAGTTATATGTTGTGGTCTGGGATTGTGGATATAGGGGATAGGACGGGGTGGGTTATTGAAATGGCAATCTATAGAGTACGATTCTTAAATCGAGTATAATTGATTTCAACAAGGGTGAAGAGGAAATGAAGATAAGCGATAGTTTGCGGACTTTTGGATGTCTAGCATTCTATGAAAAGGAGCTAAATATCTCTTATTTCATTCTTATCAGCAATTGATTTTCACACTAGTGTGTTGGGCAGGAATCAACTGATAGTCGTGAGAGACTAGCTGCCCATATTGAGAACGGCGTGGAAAATGAATCTTGCACGCGGTATGAGGATGGATTCACATCGCAAAAGTCTTGCTAAGAACATTTACACACCGATATATACAATTCCACAGCCTCCTAAATACAAACTCCCTTCCCCTCGTCCCCACACCTCTCCTCTCCTTCCACACCCCCTCAAAGAGCCGGACAAGCACAAGTATTAGTAGCAGAAGGCACCACGCTCGTCGTCGTCGTTGTAGGCTGCGGCCCCATACTAACAGTCATCGCGCCAATCGTCTGCACCAGCGCTCCATACGCAGGTTTCGTACTATACCCCGCGTTAAAAAGCAAGGGCGCACTATTACTCCTCCAACTATCCGGGTCACGGACGCCCCAAACCGTAACGCCGACGCAGTTTGCGATATCGACGCACGCCTTGACGGTCTGCACGTAATCCGAGGGGGAGGCGTTGACGATGTCGACTTCGGTGAGGGCGCATTCGGGGGCGGCGGCGCAGAGGAGGCGGAGGGAGGCGGCGACGTTGCCGGCTTCGTTGGAGATGAGGTGGGCTTGCGCGCCGATGCCGTCGATGGGGATGCCGGCTGCGATCCATTTTTTGACGTAGTTTACCATGCCGGTTGTTTTGCCGTAGTTGGAGCCTTTTTCAACGGTGCTGGGAGGGCCAATGGTTAGTGAGGGATGGATAGGCGGGAGGAGAGGAGAGAGAAGAGAGAGAGAGAGGAGTTACTTGTATTCGTTGATGTAGAGTTTGGCGGTGGGGTCGGCTTTGCGGGCTGCTTCGAAGGAGATGCGGACGAAGTCTTCGCCGAGGACACGCGAGAAGACGGAGTCGCGGAGACCGCCTTGTTCGTTGAACATTTCGTTGATGACGTCCTGGAGATATGAATTGTTAGTCAAGGCGTTTATATTGTTAGCAAACATCACAGGCCTCTTACCCAGTGGATAATCTTTCCAGCATATCTTCCAATCTCTTGCTGGACATGGTTTTGAATGACAGAGGTAAGAGTGGCTCTGTTATTGATTTGCGATACCCAGCCAGGCAATTGAGAATGCCAGACCGTAGTATGACCACGAATCATTTTGTTGTTTGTCTCAGCCCAGTTCACCAAAAAGTCCAAATCATTGAAGTTGAAATATCCCTGGGAGGGCTCAATTGTGTTCCATTTCCCACTATGGAGACTCATTAGCGAAGCACAAAGACCCTCGGGACCAGACGAGATGGAGCTTACGAATTCTCTGGCGTGATTTGTCCAAAGTCTGCTCTGATGATCTCAGAGTTTTGTGCATTGTTCAGCAAATTTCTGTCTGCGCAGGTCCCGAAGAATAGCTTGCCAATGGACTTGAAGATGGCATCGATTGACTTCTCAGATCGAGCTCGCCTGTCCAAGGGACTACGTGTGCCCAGAAGTTCGAGCTCCCAGTCGATGGCTCTAATCGTCTCAAGCTCAACTCCAGGTGCTGCAAGTGCAACTAGTGCGGGCGTGAACAAGAGAATTGAGTAGCGCATTGTGGCTGCACATTGATTATCAGAGTGATTGTTTACTGAGACTATGGTCTCGGTCAAGACTCACCGAGTATTGCAGTTCAATTGTGGGACAAGATTGAAGATGACTCTTGAGATTTGAGATACCAACGGTCGATAGACGGAGCGGTGTTGTTCCCCTTAAGATAGCTCCCCCATCTCTTTGATGGTATTAGGCTGGAAGAGCAAAATCTCCGTCTATGGGTGAAGAGGTGATGGAATATTTAGCCTGCCGACTAAGTAAGTCGAAATATTGATTGCAACTATATGAGTATACAACTTGGCTCGTGAAAGTCAACATATAGGGATTTCAAGGAGAAGATTAGTCGCTGACCACAGAAAAAGCCATTGGATGAGGATTCATCCCCAAATTTCCCAAGAAATTTCTAACATACAAGCCGGGACAAGTGCATGTTCTTTATATGATTTGCGGAAAACTCGACCCATTCTCAGGTGGATCGTCAGGAGATAAGGTGTGTCAAGAATGTGATGGCATCGTGACTACGAAACTTAGAAAGTCGTGCCTAAATCTTGTTCACCAGACTGGGGTCGACCCTGCAGGTAATATAACCCCAGATTTCCCCAGGTTTTGCCTCTCATCCGGAGCCACACATGAAAGAGATGAAAGAATGTTCCGGTCCGCTATCACCCTGTCGATATCGATCTCGGAACACGGGTATATTGCGGGGGCTGGTAACTATTCCGTATGAGGCTGTCGTGATAGATAATACTGGTTCTGTGAGCGAGCTCTTCAATCCTCAAGTCGAATATAGTGATTGACAATTAGGCAGAAACAAATACGAATTAGGGTTCGTCGTGACCACAGAAGACGTCATGAGCGTTCATGCATGCTTTTTCATACCAACTGCATTTTAGCCTACTGGCTGTCTTGAGCCTCAATATAAAGGTCTGAGTGGTCTGAAGAAACGAAATTTGAGATGTTCGCCTGCTGAGATACGTGCTCAACAGATATGGAGAAGGATGCGGTCTCAAAAGCAAACAAGAATTTTTGTATAGTTGGAAGTGCAGATATGCTGGTGGCAATGGAAGAGTGTTCGAACCCCTAAATTGGGGAAAACCCCAAGTGCCAGTTCTGACGTGACATGGCCAGTGGGAGGTTCCACCTTGCGAGTGAGAGAAAAACAAAGGAAATGCATCAAAATATCCCAGAACGCCTCAACATGATTAAAGAAGCAAATTAACGTACTAATGCAGGCATCCGTAGTAATGCGGCGACACTTGTCAGAGACCTTAGATACACGAGCTGACAGTGTTGTTTGACTCTGACGACAAAAGCACACAATCTTGAACATTGCTCAAATAGCTGAAGTTCTTGTTACGAGGAATCATGAGTGCGTCGAATGGGGGATGGAAGCAGAAATGAGTTGTCTGCCTAGTCGAACACTGGATGATTCCCTCTCCAAAAGATGGAAGACTGACTAAGGCAGGAAATAGACGACAGGAACAAGACCTCTGCGTCGGTATTATACAGCATTCACTAGCTCGGATATCCAGAAACGAATGGTTGGCAGGAACAGCGCGACGAAATTGGCGACTTGCTAGATTTAGCTAAGGTCAGGGAACTCCAGCTTGTCTAATCGGATTTGCTACTCCAGAAAGTTCGAAAACTTCGAGGAAACCATGATGGCGGAGTTGTGATGGCTGTCCGTACGAATGATTTCTGGAGAGGAAAACGTGGGCATCGAAGAATGTGCATGACCACGCCAACAGGCAGCATTGCTAAATTCTTGATGAAACCGCTCAGATAGAATGGTGTGCCAACAGTTTTGGGATCACGGAATGTGCTTTGATGTGTCATGGTATATTTCTGGCCCACTCCTTGATTGTATAATATGACAATACTGGGTAGCGCTCAAAACCCGACGGTCTGAGAGCTATCGTCATGGCCGACGGATGATTGAAAGAATAGTCGCTGTGGCATACGAATATCACTGTCCTGTCCTGTCCATCTAGATACTGCCACTGTCCGCTTCATTCAATATATTAAACATCTCGAGATTCATTCTTCAATACTGTGTATCAACATAGCCGGCTTCACTAGCGTTTGTCTGATGATCGCGCCGTTTAGAAGATCGTTCGCCTCCGCCCTACTAACAGCGGCCTCCCAAGTTGTCTCAATTCCGGCTTTGATATGTCTCTTCGCAATTCGAGTTCTCGCCAGGTCAGGATCGACATCCACAAACCAAGTATCGTCCACCAATGTATGTATCTTGCTCCAAGGCTCTTCGTCCAGTAAGAGATAATTCCCTTCGATTATAATGAATTTGACCTCGGGTGCGATTCGGATTCCAGCTTCAACTGGATCTTTGACAGCGTGGTCAAAGCTGGGCGCAATGATGATATCCGACCCTTCGAATCGAGAGTGCGACAGGGTATTGACCAATTTCAATACGGCTACTTCGTCGAACGTCCAACTAGCACCACGGCGGGCATACGCCTCTGTTTTATTCGGGAGTGCGTCAAGTGTTGAACGCGACAAATGGAAGCCATCCATGGGTAGGACGGCGGCGAAGGGGGACGTAGAAGTGGCATTCAGCCGTTGGACCACTTTATCGGCGATGGTTGTTTTTCCAGAACCTGGAGGGCCTGCTAGGACAACAACAATTCGACGTTGGGTATCTTGTAGATCTTTCTTGAGCTCAAGGGCTCGCGCTGTCAGAGAGGTATAGACAGATTCCATCGTGTCAAAAGAAAAACTGCTTGCGAGAGGGAATACTGCGAACCTTGCGCAGCATAATGAGATTCATATACCAGCGAAGCTAGGTCGACAGAGCTCCGTAAGGGCTCTGAGACCCGCTTGCCAACATGACGGGCTATAAATGATATTGTTCACGCCGAGCAACATATGCTATGGAGCCAATAGCTGCCCGAAGAAGTTTCGAAGTCGTCGCAGTTGGTCGCGTCCCTCTTATCGCTGTACGAGAGGTTGTGGTAGAGGAATCTCGGATTTGAGAAGTGAGCAAGGAGATTGAGGAGAAGAGCCGGAACAAGGTTGTTGCGGGCCGGAATAACCGAAGTACAGTACATGATGTACTAACTTAAGGTCTCCATGGCTTCTCTTCTTACTTAGCAACTTTATATACGCCAGATACGTCAACGCTGTGGTCACTACTGATCGCAGGCTCTCGAGCTGAAAACAATTGCTCGACCTCCGGTCATTGTGAAGACCTCGGTATCCTTTTTCTACATACACCTGCACCCGTGGACGAGGTGTACAGCATTCACGTGATGGATCAACTGGGCACTGGACTTTCCAAGGTTCTCCGGAATCCCCACATTCGCTGAGTCTCAAGCACAACCGCTAAGAGCAGTAAGTCGGAGTCGATCAACCTATTTGAATCTTACGTGTAACAAATATCGGTATACAGTGTCTTGAGTGCCAGGTAAGTTCCCGCTATTATTCTACTTCGTACGCTCGACAACGTCTTCCGGCAATTTAGGCTAATTACCAAGATAGATACGGAAAACGAAAAAGCAAGGTCGGTCCCACCCCCAAGTTACCTTGATGGCTATCGTCCCGGTCTATTGCTGACAACAATTTTCTATAAGTATACGGGCGAAGCCACATGTGCGTATTGTACAAGGACGGGAAAATATTGTGTCTATGCTCCTCGACCAGTTCGTACACCCTTGACCAGAAAGTAAGCCAGCTTCAATCTTCAACGCAACCAGCTCGTAATCCCAGCCCAAGAAGTCCACAGCAAATTGATGAAGCGAGTCCGGGGAGCTCACACGAATATGAGCAGTGTATTAAATGAGTTGAGTTGAGTTGAGTAGTGGGTGCTACTCAACTCAACTCAAACTACTCATCTACTCAACTCTACTCATGAGTAGTTTGAGTAGAGCCACGAGGTCATTTTTAGCTAATCAAATCGCTCGGATTTGGATAAGCGAGGGGAACACGCTTAGTAATAGAGCCTCTTACTAAGCGAGTACATCCTAATTTCTTCTATTCTTTAATATTCTATATATAAGCCTTATAAAGTAAAGTATTACTAATACTTTATAGTATATATATTCTATTTATAGTACTACTCACACTACTCAACTCAACTCAACTCTACTCATGAGTAGTTTGAGTAGTTTGTCAATTCACTGAACTATACAAGAATACTTATTAGCCACGGAACCTCAATCACTTGTGTGGGCTCGCTCACTGTGAACGTCGTGGGCAACAAAATTCTCGCAGTAGAGCAATTTTCCCTGCCGACAGAAGTGGCAGTGACCACATAGCTCTGAGTTATCTGCTGTTACTTTGTCTCCAAGCTTGAACCCTTTGAAGTTCTCTCTAATTTTCACAACATCTCCACTTGTCTCGTGTCCAGTCACAACGGGCTTTCCTTCTGTGAGTGCTGATTCGAAATCACTGTGGGCGATGTGAAGATCGGTTCCGCAGACTCCGCAGGACTTGGTTATATGAATATTAGGACAGCAAACCAAAGTATGTACGATTAGATTTACCTTTCACGAGAATCTCATGCCCTTTCGGCTCAGGGACTGGCATAGTGACTAGTGAAAATTCATTCAGTTTGTTGTATCTGTTCTATCGAACGGCCTTCATCTCCTTTGGTATGTCGAATTTTGGCACAACAGCACCATTGGAACTTCCATTTGTGGTAGGCATCTTGGGTGATTTGGTGATTTCTTTGGGGTACGACTGGACAGAGTCGGCGAAGTTTTGATTTGAATACTGATTTTATTTGCGATGTATGAGCTCATATATACTGACGCAACCCCTCAGCCTCGTATTACCCCTCCAAAATTATTGTAGAGTCTACGATCAGCTGCCAAATGCCATCTTCACACCGATGTTGTGTGCTCCGGACATCACGATTACTTCGAGGCGTTTGCTGTCGGAGCACTGAGCTCCTAGTGTTGACCCGACAAATATGTCAAAGAAATGGGGAACACCAGTTTCTCATGAATCAAGGCCCCACCATATGAGCCACGAAACCGGTAACTTGGCGAGATGTTTTGCCAGGAGCACAGCACTCCGATAGTCAGCCAAAAGTGGGATAGCCCTGCTATTTTTCACCACTCTGACCAACGATGGTGGAACGCAGTCGTCCGCACTCTGGTTCGCCTGGGGATGCTAGGGTGGTCGGCTTTTTGCGGGGATTATGGGGTATCAAACTCTCCTGATCTATGTTGGGTCGCTTAATGAGCCTCGAGTATATAATATACTTCATGTCCCAACTTCGACGATCTTGATTGCTTTTGTCTCCACGTTAACACTAGATGTCTCTCTCGACTGTCTTCTCAGCAATTTTCACTTTGTTGATACCTCTTTTTACCATTATCTAAACTGTTTTTTCCAAGTCAACAAACATTGCCCCTGAATATCATCACATCGGCTTGTCAAAATGGTTGGTGCTGCCATGGAGGGTAGCTCAGAATTGTCCTATGGAACAGCAGGTCTGTTTACTTCCAAGTTCGTGGCAAACCGAGACTGATCCCAACTAGGTTATAAGGGTTTGGTTAAAGAGCCTTATATCTTCGCTTTAGCATGTTTCGCTTCTATCGGAGGAGTGTTATTCGGGACTGATATCAGCTTGGTTATCTGGGATACTGAAATACATCAAAGTCCTAGACTTCATTGAGCTACAGACCCGCAGTCCTCACTCGCCGGATTACCTGCTAGTATTTACGTAAGTGATGTGCAAGTTGTGTAAGGAAATTCGAGTCTTAGCATCTGCAGATCATAAGACAGATGATATTGGACGAGCAAATCTGCAGCTCTTTCCAGTATATTACTGCCATGAAGTATGTACAGCCAAACTCTTCTTGTCCTATTCACCATTTCCCATCCAGAACACAATATCCTCCAGAAGCTTTACCATCGCATCAGTAGATCTTCGTCTCGACACGCCTTCAAATATTGAAGAACCTCGACTTAATGGTTGGCACAACCGGATCCACAATCCTGAAATCAACACAAGACTCATAAGTCTGTCTAGCCTTCACTCCATACCACCACCACTGCAAAGTCTATAAAACATTTCATTAGCCACATTACCCCACGCCCCCCCCCCTCACAGAAACACTCGCAGAGAGAAAGGAAAAGCAAGCACTCACACAATCCCCAGCAACAGTACATTTCCCCTTAAGATCCGGCACCACAACCTCAAACTTCGTCTGATTAAGCGGCGTAACCTTCTGCGCTTCATCCGCATACCCACTCGGCCAATTAACCAACATCCCACCACCCTCCACAATCTTATCCGTCTTCGTATCAACAATACTCACATTCGCGCTTCCCACATGCTTGATACGCAGATACACCTCAATCGGCACGCGCTGTCCCGTCGTCCACGTCTGCACGTTCGCCATGTTGTCCGCATATTGCAGGCCCCGACAGAGCCAGAGGTTGCAGAGCGCGGAGCCTTGGTAGGCGGAGTCTTTGGCGGCTGCTTCGGGGAGGTCTTCGACATGGGAGGTGTTGTCGCCTTTGATGTTGTTGGTTACGGTTGGGCCGCAGAATGAGAGGGAGGCGGGTCCGGGGGCGCGCGGGATGGGTTTGGTTATTATGCCGTGCGAGAGGACGGTGGTTGCTAGGGCTACTAGCGTGGTTAGGGTTTGGAAGTGCATTTTTGTGCTGTTTAACGAATTGGATTGTGTGAGCAGGTTTGAGGGGAATTTGTGATGACGGCAGGTAAAATGGGAGGTACAGGTACTTAAGTATGTTTCTTTGAAATAGCACTTTATTCTAGAATTTTTGAGGATTAATTCGTGATTTGACTGCTGAGTTCAGGCTATCCGATCTAGTATCGCAGCCGGTTCCTGATCGGAAGGTAAAATACGATTCCGGTGTCATTTGATGAGATATCATATAGACTTGTACAGGAGCAGATGCCGGTCTTATGATTTTCAGCGTGGAGAGTCCAAGAGTACGAGTACGATGATAGTTCTAGGTGGTCCTGTCAACCGCATGGGTACAAGATTCATAGACTCTTTCGACATACAAGGGTACCTCTGTCCTTATCGAGAAAGTCTTGATCTAGACTATAGTACTCTATATGGTACATTAAGGCTTCGGAAGTACGAGGGTACCTTTCTCCCGAAGTAGAAGTCTATGCTCAAGACTATACACCATCGCCTCATAAAAGACCCTTTGGTCCAACCACGACCCTTAAGCGAACTCCAAGGGATAAAATCGATCGTGACAAATGTTTGAGTATTTATCCATATTGGATTACATGCAGACAGCCCCAACAATTGAGGTACGAATTGAGCCGCTTAATGAAATGTGGTTTTGCCAGATGGTGGTCTTTTGGTTGGACGAGGGGGATGGGAAAATTGGGACCTCGAGATTTGGGTTTGAGCTGAGATGACATGCGTGACGTACTCGCGGTCTCTGAAGGCTTGCGAATATTGTGAGGAGTAAATGATTGGTGAGTATTAGTGAAGCTCCATTGTCTTGCTTTCGGCTTTCTGAAAAGTTTCGTTTAGGAGTAAGAAGTCGTTCGGTCAATCGCGGTCACTCGAAGGGCAAAAGCCCGAGAAACGTCATACTTCTTTGCCTTAGACTCTTACAGATTTTAATTATCTTTTCCACCAAAATATTTACGCGCTCAATCTTCTCTTCGGCCATGCTGCTGTAGCTATGACTTGAAAGATGTTACAGAATGTGGTAGGCGTACGTAGTCACTAAGTAGAAAATATTCCATCTTGCCTCGGAGCGGGATTCGTGTTTGACTAAGCCTCTTGGAACCGCTACTCCAAGCAGGGATAGTGCATATATGGCACGAAACTCCTAGTTAAATTCTTACAGATAATCGTTAGAGTTGCATGTGCTTTGGCTACTTACACCGTCAAAGTCGAAGAGCTGCACCTATAGATTGAAATCAATTCTGCATATGAGTCGTGGTCTCGAAAGGGCTACGAATTCATCTGAGGGTGATTTATGCAACGCAGACCGGAACGAGAATAGAAGGGCGGAGAATAGAAGGGCGACTGATCTTAGTTCTTGGCTGAGAACTGGAGTTTGTCTTAATCTACGTGTCTACATGCGTGAGGTCGAGCCTGGTCAAATGCGCTTCACGAGCTCGATTTCTTCTTTTGCGACTGACGCTCGCGTTTGTAATGCATAGAGATCTGGCTATTATTGGAGCTGCTAACGGCTTGGTGACAGCGATCTTTTCTTTTCATAACTTCTATAATGTTGAGAAGCCGACGCTTCATTTTAGTATCATCTATCGACAGGTTCACCAAATAGGATGTGTGATATTTCAAGACAAAATAAAAGTGCATATTAATGGATAGAATAGAGTATCTCCAACCAGGTCAATTATCTAGCTACATCTGATCTTAGCACTAAATAGGTTCAGTATGTCTGGCTAATGGACTACGGTCGAGTCAAGATAAATGGAAATCGAACGAAGATGAGTTTAACACATGTGAAATATGACAGGCCACGACGAACAATAAAACTGGAGCAGAGGGAGGGGCGTCAGGAGGGATTATTGTAGCCCGAACGTTTTAAATAGGGTTATGCGGCGGCTTATGACTGAGATAACTGTCAGCGAGACGTCAGCTCACTAGAATTACTACATAAGTATCTACCGTGAAACATAAGTGGTCTTCGCCTATTTACTGAGTCACTTTTCGGGGTATATGTTTTTCATTTCGGTCGTTAGTTCTATCACCTATAATTGAATTATGAATATTACATTGATTGAGGCTTAGGATCAGTAACGTTGAAAATGCATATGGAAATAGCTACTTAAGTATATATGATATCGAGACTATTAGCAGATAAGTAGCTTTCCCGGTCTGATAGCACTTTCTAATCATCCATGTCGACAGCATCGAAATACAACGGGGCCTCGTCATGATGACTTTGCACGTACTCAGGGCGCTCGAAAACATCACGACCCTCGATATAATCTAGGAAAGGAAATCTGTCCTTCCGAGTCTCCTCCACTCTCTTCGTGTAATAATTAGCAAGCTCCGGCATCGCCAGCGCGGTAAGAATCTGCCCAATATTAAAATCTTCCGGCTCGTCGTTGATATGCCGATTAAGAAAGGCTTTCAAAGATTCATAGTCTACCGAGTCCGCGAATTCGACCATACGGACGCAGAAGGTGGCCCAGTTTGCGACGGCTTCCGAGTCGAGAGATCCAGCGTGATGACGAAACTCTATGGTCTTCTTTTGGGAGCCCTTGGAGCCTGGGTGGAGTCTTCCCGGGTGCAGCAGGTAATATATGTTGCAAGCCATTCTCAGGAATTCGCTGTCACTCCCTTCTAGATTCGTTGCTTTGTGAAGTTCTTCAATTGATTCGGATCCATTGAGAAGATAGTCAAGGGTTTCCTGCAAGTTGACCTGTGGGTTTGGAGGATCGAGATCATCCTCCAGACTGATAGGGAACAAGAGCTTCAGTTGTGAATCATGACGAAGGTTCGCGCAATACAAATGATCTTGCTGGCGGCATCTCGGGTGCATCTCCTGCAGCTGAGGCTCGAATGTGAACAAGGTCGCTAGAATATTCCTCGTCGTTTCGAAGGAGAGACCTCTTGCCCCGTCTCCAACATGGCAGTGTAGACCAGTCGAGCTGTTCAAGTTTATTCTGAATTGCTCCTTGAGTGCTCGGCATACTTTCCTAACTTCATTTAGAGAGTTTTCGTCGAAATAATACGGCGGAGACACAATCTCTACTTGGTGAAAGTGGTAAAGCTGGAATGATGGGGGCATTAAGTTGAGAAGGGGAGGTCTAATACTGCAGTCGCGTTTTACAATCCATGACCGAGGATTAGAGGGCGTCCAGTCAGGCTCCTTAAAAGGATTTGGCTTGCCTTCTGCCGGAATACCATGATTCTTCAAGACGCAGGCGATGTGATGATGGATATCGAAGTCTCGCTTGTTTAGGTCTTTAGTGTCTTTAACACCCAAAACGCCATAAACACTTCGCTTGTCCGTTGGTGAAGGATCACGGATTTCAGGATGGAGACCAGCAACGGCCATCTCTAGCTCAACCCCAAATGTCAGTTCGTTTCTTCTTTGTGATTCATCACTAAGCTCTAGGAAAGCTGTCAGTGGTAAGTCATCTTTGGACAAGTCGAATTCAGGCATGTTCTGCATGTTACAATGAAATTTGAGATGCTGGATATACGAGGATACTTCAGATAAGAAGTAGAACTTTATGCGGAAAACAACGAAGAATGTAGTCAGAACTCCCAGGAGAGTTAAATCTATCGCACATCTCTGTTTTCACCCAAATGACGACAAAGGTGGGTAGCTAGTTAGGACGCTCGGCCTGTGTTATGGCCGGCGTACAATGGAAACGTTATCTTTGTCTATATAATAAGACAATCTTACAGAGACAAGTTTCCTTTGTCACAAAGGTCTCAAAATTATGCCCCCACAACGGATATTAAGGGGCATAGTGCCTTGCATGAATAGGTCAAGTAATTCACTAGATCGGGGTAGATTTCTTAACTCTGATTCAATTTAAGTTATATTTACGCCTTTGGAATTTTAAAGGCTGTGATAGAACATACGAAATGGAAAGCATAGATTTATCGCTACTGGATAGATACCGTCGAATCCGGATAGAGAACGTACCTCTCAAGGCACTAGCTTTGAGACTTTTAGATGGACTATTGCCTATGCAAAGACTTTGAGGGAGGAGTCAAGGCTCCCAAACCGCAGTGGTTGACATTGAAATGGACAAGAGTAACCGTAAGATCTAAGCGAGCATAAGAATAAGCGAGGAGAACATTTGGACACATTGACATTGTGGAAATCTCTAGAAAACGCGACCTAGGAATTGAAATCCATTAGTTAGCATTACATATGAATATCTTTGTTTCTTCGCGATGTATCTGATGCTAGTAGATAAACTTCACGGTATAGTGGTCGCTCCTTAATTCAGTCTATGAATTCTCCTTCCACTGGTTGTGGAAAGTTCTCGTAGGTCTGACATATGTCTAAAGATGATGCTCGTGTGGAACATTCTTTCGACGCATTCCTACAAAGGGCTCATCTCCCTTGTGACTCATTCACAGCTCCATATCCGGAGCATTTCTCTGCCCTCCCCCATCAACCACCGACCTTTCATCACCCAGAGCCCCCAACCCATCTAGCTGCCAAAGGCCCCACACCATCCCATCCGTGATTCCCTTCACCCTCTCCGTGACCATCTCGGCTCTCTCTCTGGCAATTGTCTCCATATCCGTCCCCATCACATCTTCTCCTTCAAGCTCCACCACTCCCAGCAACCCCAACACTCCTGTCTCCAACGCACTCAAAATGCGATGCACCACAGCCCGCATTCCTCTCTGATCTTCAGGCGTGTAGATAAACGTCGATAGTATAAGCGAGATATGCGACAGCGCGAGTTGTAGATTTGTGATGTCGGAGTTCTGGAAGGTTGGGAAGTTCCAGGTTGACCTTGGGGCTTGTGGGTATGAGCGCAGTTGAAGTTTGGAGAGTGCGAGGATGGCTTGCTTGTAGACTTCTGCGTCTGGAAGTGACAAGTGTGGGTTGTCTACGGGAATTTGTGTAGGCTCGGAAGCTTGGAGCGTGACTGATGAGCTCCCACTAGTGACTTCAGGGAAATAGAAATCGTTCTCTGATTTCTCTTTCTTGCGATGAAGCTCTAACTCCGTTCTTAACGTTCGGATCTCCTGGTCGCGATGCGCTAATTGTGCTCTTAGCTGGGTGATCTCATAAAGAGGATATAAAATGCTACCATTTGGCGAAGTTGGTGTTGTAGGGTAATCTTGCGACATCTCGAAGTCTTGTTGGAGTTGTTCTTCCGAATCCGATGATGGTGTTGAAAGTTTACCAACCCAGCGGTTGGGGGTGTTGACCTTTTTATCCATTGTTGGCTAAGTGTCGAGGTTGAACAGTTTTGAAGGATAGGAGGAACAGGTTATCGAGGGGTGTTTTATTCGCCTACACGACTGTTTCGAGGTTGATAGGTGATATGTGATTAGGTTGCGATATGATTGGGGGACGTGAATGGACAGGGGTGTTGCAAGTTAATGGTTGTATTAATCATGCTTGTCGAAGGTACAGCAGTGAGCTAGGGGTGAATCGAATTCTAACGAGATTTTTTAGGGCTGTTGTCGAGAGATAATTTGTTCGCCTACGAGACTGTTTTGAGGGTGATAGGTGATGCATGATTAGGTTGTGATATACATGGGGGACGTGAATGGACAAGCGTATTACAATTGAATGGGTGTATGAGTGATACTTGTCGAACTCGGGAAGGTACAGTAGTAAGCTAGGGCGTGAATTGGATTTTAGCTATATTTGGAGGGTTCCAGAAGGGGGCCCTGTGAGTGAATCAGATCGCCGAAGCCTCATAGCGAGAATATACGTTACTGAGAGAAAACTGTTCGTTTCGTACTTAAGTAAGCATCTAGACGTGTGAACATAAGATGTGTATAGTGAATCATAAAACATTGGAGAAACTCGCCAGAGTTTCCCACGTCTACTTACACGAATCAACTCCTGTAGAGAGCAGGAACTCGGCGATTATGAATCACGGTTCAATCACCTGGTAAACCATGTCTCTGGGCAGAGGACGTTCCGCGAGAGCTTTAGGAGAGTCTCTCACCACGACAAATATTCTCACATTACTCAGTCCTTCTCACGGCCCTTCCCCATAAATCCACTCCCTCACCTCTGAACCCAGTACTCACCATCTCCGCAATTCCGTCAGCAACAATCCTCCTCACCAACTCCGCATTATGTTCACACCCAACATACAATTCTCTCCCCTCATCCTTTATCCCATTCTTCCCCAACTTCTCCAACCCTTGCAGCCCCAGATCCGCCACAGATCGCAAACATCGAATTCCAACACCCATCGCCTCAACCATCTTAGTCACATCTCCGATCGCCCATCTGAAGGTGAGATATGCCGGGGCGTCTTGGGCGTCGACTGGGCGGTACCTGCGCTTCCATGATGGAAGTGGTTGGTTTGGTTCGAGTTGCGAGAGATGTGCGGTGATGGCTGCCAGGTGAAAACTGTCATTCAAACCAAGCGTAGGGAAAGTGCTGCTTCTAGACGCTTCCACAACAGCTTTGTCAGATCCCGTCTCGCTTTGTTGGTTCACTTCGTCATTGTTCTGTCCATTTGTATCGTACTCAGCTATAGGAGCCGTCTGCCCCATGCTAAACACATCCTTTGACCCTAGAGTTTCGCGAATCGTGCCTGTGTTTGGAGGAAGGGAATTCGGCGACTCAACATGTTTTCCTAGAGAATCATTTAAAGTTTCTCTCTTTGAAAGTCTGTTCGAATTATTGCTTCCCCGTGAGAGTCCTGTAGCCATTTCAGTGACTACTTCTCTGCTGCGGAGAACCTCGATCTCTTCTTTCAGTCTAGCGACCACGTCGCGCTGGTTACAGAGAATGTTGAGGAGATCTTTGTAAGCTGAATTCAGATCTTTAGGGGCTCTGGGGTCTGAAAGATCCTCTTGGGAATAGCTGCCATACTTCGGAGGATTATTTGATGGAACGGCAATGTTGAGAGGTCGGGTGCTCATGGTGTGAGATGTGTTTAAATGGCGATAACGTTTTTGTGATATGCTTGAAGCTGATAGATGGGAAGTGCTAAACTTGAGATCTAATGTGCTTGTGATCATACATATCCAAAGGCCATTAAATATCGTTTTCTTGTGGTGTGAGTGTTACGTGACATGCGGTTCGAGGATGTCGAAGTGATTGAAAACTCTCGTCCATATTCACGTAGACCCTGACACGGCTCTACATTACTCAACAGTGCTAGCTGTTAAATATTGTATGCAGAATCTTCAAGATATTTAGTAGTCTTCGGCTTTCTCGTATGAATAGTTAGCAATACTTAGCAGCGATTTTTCCCGCTCATGCTAGTACGAGCTCCTTGTAAGCGAGACTGGCGCGATGCTAGTAACTAACAAGAACAACCACCTTTCTCCCGAGCTTTCTCCCATGATCTACATCGTGAATGTGGAAATTTTAGCTGGAAGTTGATAGGATATTTGATGAGAAAGCTCAATAAGTCTGAGCTGACCCTGCTGCATTAATTATAGATTACAGTCGCACTGAAAACTGTATCGCGAGATAAAGCAGATGCCACGACACGATAGCAGTGGCAACGAAATTTTGTTGAACAGATCAATAGCTCAGAGTGGATCACCATCTTCTCTCAGTAGCGTTGAATCGAAAGATACAGGCGAATAGCTGAGTGTTTCAAGCAACGTTCCACTTAGACGCGCCAATGAAAGAGTGAGGGTGAAGGGAGCGATCAATCTGATGGCACTGAGAACATGATAAGGAAGGTCTGAAGTCATGGTCTGCTTGTGATAGCATAAGAAGCTAGGTCGCTTTGATCTAGATGATATGGATTCTAAAGTACTTAAGTAATCTGGAGAAGTCTCAAAAGAGAAAAGCTCGATCTTTTTCGATGTTGGTCTATTTCGGACCGCAAACAAATGAGAGAAGCACAGTGTTCCAATATTAGCTGACATTAATTTTCTGAAACGCAACACAACCTGCGATGATCATCATCGCCGTCATGAAAGGTTGTTTTGAGATGCAAAAGGCTCGCCCACTAGAACAATCCAGCCAAAACACACAGAGATATGGTAATTATCGAGAAGAGCAATGGCCGTGAACCAAACTCTGGAGTCGGGCTTCGGTAGCAGAGTCACTAGGACTTACTGCAAAGAACAAGCCAGATTGTCTCGGATTCTAGAGTCTTCGTTATGTTTAGCTCAGTGTTTGACGTAGCGAATGGTGTTTGTTGACTCTCGGTCGTTGCTTGCTCTATGTTGTGCTCGTCGATCGGTCTCACAATATCCGAAAATGGATAGGGATGATTGTACGACTCGTCCGGTGCAAGAGCTCGCTATGTTCGGATATGGTTGCTCTCGGAAATGTACTTTTCGATCAATAGCTTTTAGGCCATGGACTCTTACTTCAGTATTCGAAAAGATCGATCAAAACGATGGAATTTCCGAAGATGTATTCCATTGATGGTAACACCTCCACATAGCTTGGAGAGGTGAGAACTATGCGTGTTCAAAAAGAAACAATTTGCAACTAAGGTATGGACCCAGAAAATATGCCCAAAGGACAACTCATGACTTGAAAACGCTTCGGCGGTCAGTCGACTTTTGTTCACTGCTATCAAAGCGACCCCACTCGCCGGCTATTCTCCAGCTTGAGCCCACTTGTGAATCAGCGAATGTCTGTTTGCATTTTACACTTCGTTGAACAAATCTGCACGGTTTTCTGGCTGTTGAGGATGAGATAAGAGTGAGAAGTTAATTGGTGAAGCTCTAAATCCATATGGTTGGATTTGCTGTCTGCTGAGTCTACATGTTGACTTTGTCTTATGATTTCCCCTTCAACAGACAGACACCCATAGTAGATGAGATTGCGCACTAGGAATCATTATCCCGGACACCACCAAACATTGAATTTCAAGTCAGCGGGCCCAGATCCGCAGCTCGTTCGAGTAGTAGACCACTTCAAGCCATTGTTGCAATTCGCGATTTTCACTTTCGAGTCAGCGTCTGTAAAAGCAATTGTCACTCCCCACGTATACCCGTTCGAGTCGTGACAGCTTACGGGGCACGGCGCGCAGCGTGGGGGGTTCCACCTACACTTTGACATCTGAGGTTATGACTGCCACGTCGTACCGAAGAGCACGCGCTGATACACGAGTCAAGCACGAGAGGTTGTACTGGGTCTTATCCATTATTTTCAAGGATTCTAGGTGACTCTTTTGTGGAAAGAATGGTGTAATTTCGTAGTTTGAGACTTTGCCAACAGCTGCAGGATGTTGAGAGCGTTAACAAAATATCGTGACAACTAGTATTGGTGGTTTCCGCTTGTTCACAAGCTAACAACCGAGCTAAATGGCGTGTTTAAACACGCTAAATGGCTTGTTTAAAAAGCGACTATTTATGGTAATCTTTTTAGTATTATAAGATATAGTATAATTATAATAATTACAGCTTTCCTACCTTAGAATACGCATTTTAGGAGATTCTAGGGAGAAATTTAGTTTTCTAAGGGTCGAGGGAGGAAATTCTATGATATGACTAAGCCCTAACCACTATAGGCTTAGCGTACTTGTTGTGTTAACAAGCGGAAATGGCTCGATTTGCAGTGTTAACACGATATTTTCGGATATTGTAACAATCGCCTATACTAGTGACAACTAAGGCGATGGCGAATAGAGGGTTCTTGACAAGCGACACAAGCGAACGGGGAGACATGGCCTACCGAGCCGGCAAAACAGCCGGCCATACGCGATTTGCAACAAAGTACGGACTGTATCATGACGACAACCACACACGAGACATTAGGGCCTTTTTGCACCCCCGGAAAGTAAATTTATCTAGGCTGATTTACAACACTCTAACCGTATTAGTGTTTTACCTCCGATAATTAACTCCCAGG